>CAEFZX010027397.1:0-47876 GCA_903066825.1 Alfaro cultratus | reverse complement strand
CCCGTGCTCAAAAAAAACACACAATTTATAATATTTTTAGCATTTTTAAAAAAAAAAAAAAAAAATATATATATATATATATATATATATATATATATATATATATATACCACTTTTACACTTGATTTGGAGGAAATAAACTTTATTCTTACTATTTAAATATCAGTATTTCTCAGTGGATGGTGCAATAACTATTCCACTAAATGCAGGCTGTTTTGTTAAGCGGGACTTTCCGACTACAGCTGCAGTAACACGAACATGCAGGAAGTTACTTTCACATTATGGAAGCTTGTTGAAGCAAGCATAACAAGCGAGTCCTACAGATTTTGTGTCCTGTAAGATGATAAAGCCATGAATAAATACATATTCTTGGTCTAAAAGTATGGATTTACAATGCAATGTGCACAGACTGCATATCAATGAGGAGGGACTTCGAACCCCCCCGCACAGGCCTTTGCAATCCATGCGTACAAATCACAGGGTGGGATTTTAAAATACTTTCTGAGGAACAGAAGTGGCTGATTGTGTATGCGAGAGTTCAGATCTGCTCATTTTGATAAAGGTAGTTCAAGAAAAATGCCAGAAAAGGTGAGTGGATTTGACATGTACCAATCAAACAGTCACTTTAGTTCACAGGCATTTATGAATTGTGAAATCATAATCATTTGAAATCCCCTGTTCAGAGTGGGAACTGCAAGTTGGGGTATATGACTGATCCTTGACAGTCATGGAGTATTTTGTTGAAAACACAGATCAAGAATTAAAGGAGAAACGGATTTCAATTATCCTACCCTAAACCTTTACCCTTGGAACTTAATTACCCCGAAAACCTTTTCATGTTTATTGTGTGTTTCTACTGCAGTGCTGCAAGGGAAATTAAATCCAGTGTTGCTGAACTTCACCAGTAAAGAAAACCTATAAAAGTAGAACTACAGCCTCTACAGTTTCCACTCAGTTCTTGGTTTTTTTTCCAGTTGCAGAGCAGGAATATTTAAAAGCCTGAAAGACTGCCAGAAATGGAGGTTCTTACAGTATTATAACCCTGGGTGAAAAAGCATTTTAATGATTTAATAGCTTCTGTTGGAAACAGAAAAGCATAACCACAACTGTCACCAAAATAATGTGGTGTATGTTGTCGTTCTTACAGAAATGTCATTTATAATGTAGATTTACCATTCTGGTAAATTTTAAAGTATTTTCAAGTGCTTGTAACATAGGAAATAACTTTATACACGTCATAAATGTATAGGGCAGTATCACGCTACTCTGTGTTCCACCTATCTGGAGAAAACTGCAGTTTTTTATCTCTTGTCTATTGTGCACCATACTGGATTTGCTGAAATATCATCACTAAGGGATTCTCTGGGTAATCTGTACAGAGAGGAATGTTGATAGTTAATGCTATGTACACTAATCACTAAAATAACATGGTAAAGACAGACTCCAAAACCTACGTTTTGTGCTTTAAATTAGAAAAACCCTTTTCATTTTAATGATTACTTTCTCTGAGATACAAAATAGGGTGGGAAGTCCCTCCTGTAGCGTTCTCCTCAAGAGTGTAACAACTCTGAGTAAACACCGAGTTAAACCACAGTACATGATGAGATGGAGACGTGGAGTAAGATTGAACATTTACTGTTGACCTCCTCTGGTTCATAAACTGCGGTGAAAACTGCAAGCAGAATAAATACAAAACAATACAAGACTTAGTTATGTGTTTGAGGAAACTTGCAGTACATAAATGATAAAAAATATCAGCCACAACAATTAAACATTATCATTTTAGAAAAATAAAGTTCGATACATCTTAAGTAGCATGCATCTTATCAGAAAATGCTACTTACAGCATTGCTTCAGCTTAATTTCTTATGGATGGCACAGGATTAAATGCTGAAGACACAACAAAATTCAGCCATACTTGCTGCAGCCCAAGGAAAAACAGGAAATCACTAAACAGGAAGTTTGTTGCTGACCACGCAATAATTCTTCAAAAATAAAAGCCTTCAAATTTACCTCAGCTACAAATAACTTAAAATGCCATTAAACACAATATCCATAAAATATTAAAGAAAAATGCTGTCAAAGCAGCACACCTCCTCCTAATATTTATAAGCTATTTAAATAATGTTTGTTGCTAATCAGCTGACCAGCAGTGCACAGCAACAGACGAGGAAGGGACTGTAGTTCTCTATGCTTAGAGAAATCTCTGGTTACTTTAGCACACGCTCTGGTTCTTTAAGCCATTCAGGAACACTATGACAGAACAAGTTAGTGGTTTTAAAACAGTAACTTTTCAGTTTTCATGTACATTTCAGCCCGTGCCTACAAAGAAGCTCAGCAGCTATGCAATGGAGTTCAGTGTTTGCCATATCGGGGTACAGAGGACCCCAAAACTGGACAGAAACAGTAAGATAAGACCATTAAACTATTATTTTTTTGATTGTATGACAGCAGTTAGAGTCTAAAACTTAGGTGGAAAAATACAAAGTTTGTGGAAGGCTAAAACTGTAAAAAATAAAATAAAATAAAATAATGTAATCCACCCCTCAAATTCTGCCAGTTGCAGTAATGCAGACATCTTTCTTCCAAAGACACAAACCACCAGCCTTTCTCCACAAATTTTCACCCCAAAGATGAAGGGTATCATGAAAGCACCAGGCTGTTTTTCTGGGGTAAATTCCTACTCTGGTCATCTCTATTTACCCTGATAGATGTTGTGGAAATGGAGTGGTGTGAAAAAGAACCACAAAGAAGAACCATCGCTCCTGTAAAAGGTTGCCGTGGTGGAAAAAACTGGTATTTGGGGAGTAGTCGATCACAAGTTCTTAGTTAATGTTATACTTGAAAGCTTGTCTAAGCAGAATATTTTATTTAAAGGTGAGCACTGTTTCTGACTTTTTTTGTAATGTTATGAATGCTAGTCTGTCATATCAAATAGCGAGTTAAAGAACATGCAAAATCTTGAAAGTCTTCGTTTAAAGAAACCCAACTATGATTTCCCTTCTACTGTCCGGCTGGCCAGCCCCTTGTTTTTCTGAATCCTGTCTGGGACAGGAAGTAAAAGCTCATAGGAAGAACATGCTGTAAACCTAAATCAACAGGATGCGGGTGATTCACAGGGCAACATCCACTGCACTTAGGAGCAGCGACTGAACTCTATAAAAAAAAAAGGACCTCAGTCCTCTTTGTGTCATTTTCTTCAAAGGCATCACTCCAGCTGATCTAAAGCCAGTGCTATGTGCATGAGTAAATACTACAATCTAGTCATCAGAGGACAATTTGCACCCCCACCTACTTATTCTACACTCCTTCCAGGAAGCAGTCATGTAAACACTACTGCGTCGTTGAGGAACAACACGAGGGGCAAACGGATCACATGTTTAAGTTTCATGTCCACTACAAACAAGCCTGGGAGAATTTGAGCCCTCTGGAGGACGGAAAAATCAAGCAAAAACGGCAATTCCCTTTAGGCCTCATTATCCAGGGTTTTCAGATTATAAATGCAAAGCCATGTTGTTTAATTTTAATCCCTCCTGTATTGGTGTAACAACAAACCTGTAGGGAAATCAGGGTTGAAAAAACGAACGTTGAGAGAGGAGCTGTGCTACTTTATCTATAACAGGTAACAGGAAATTGACCACTCAGCAGATCATCTACAGTAGCTGCTCCAGTCAGCATGCCGACTGATGGATGGCAAGTCACACTTGAGCAGCGACACCATCGATTTCCTTCCCATGCGACCAGAGACTGCTGATTCAAGATAATGTAGCATTTTAAAAGGCCTTGCTGGTGGCGTTGTGAGGATAAATTCAGCAGATGAAGCTGATAAACGAACCGAGGTTACATCTACAGATGAGATTTATTTTTCCTGCTCAGGAATGTTCTGTACAGTAAATCACCGAAAAGGTCTTCTGTTTCTAATGAAATATTGACAACGGTGTAAAATTACAGTCAATGCATGAGATTGATATGTTTGTCAGTAGAAACAATAAAAAAGGTCAATAGTGTTCAATATAAAATTTCAAATGAACCAGATTTTCAAGAATACCTTTTGTTGTTTGCCTGGTGTTAGCTACTTCTAAATTTAATCTCTCAGTCTAACCAATGACTGAATGGTCAGAAACTTTAAAAAAGTCATTTTTTTTCTAATCAGTGAATACTATAAACACCAACATCCTGTGGTAACAAATGCACTCTTTAATTTTCAGCATCAGTGAGGTGTTTATAGAATAATTAGAGGAATCACAGAGAAGCTATTTAAGTGTAAACTGGATTTTCTACTAAATTTTAAAAGGCATTTATGCAGTTCATTAAAACTGGAATGAGAGAGAGCGCGAGGTTTGAACAGATAAAAGTAAGGCTGAAGTGAGAACAGCAAAGTGGCTGTTTGCCCTTTTGAGCCATCCATGCCTGTTTGCAATAGAAAATTCTGTATTTTAAATGTCCGCAGCCTACAAATACATTCTCTAAAAATATGCATACGGCAGCTGTCAATTAGCCATGCTAGTTACCAACACCAGATTCTAAAGACATTCTAAAGTGACAGACAGCGTAAAAAAAATTAAAATCAATCTCTTTGCAGTATTTTTTTCCTTCTTTAACATTTTTAAAGCAGTTTGAAATATTTAACTTAAAAACAGGATGTGGAGAAAACTAGCAGAGAGCTCAACATCTTGTATTTTTAGCGCATATCCAGCACATGATCATAGACTTTAAATTATAAACATTCACACAAGCCACCACTGTGACGCAAGCAGATGCACATCTTACACATTCAGAAACAACAGGAGCAACGCAGCATTGATTACATAAATTAAACATTGCAGGAGCAGGTGTCTCAGAGCGGGCTGTGAGTGTTGTAGGTATCAGGCTTGGCATTATTAAAAAGATGTTAGCCCATCTAAGTATCCTGAGGATTACTGGTGTGGATCTTCATAAAGAGCTGTAAACAAAGGCTCCACGTGCTCATCTGAGGAGCAAAGATAAGAAAGTGAAAGGAGGGGGGGCCTGTTAGGGTTGACTGCCAAGCTAGCAGCTGTGTGATGGATTTCACATGGATCTATCTCGGCTCCCCTCCGCCATGAACAAAGAGCGCCTTCCGAGGAAAAGCCGTGGAGGGATCATCTATTTTCCATTCATATCAATTGCCCTCACAGCAGGTTCTGCATGACTGCTCACACCTCATGGTTCTTCAGCGTGCAATTATTCTGTTTGTCAGACACGCAGAGAATCATAGGTGGGCATATTTTTGGAAGAGGGGAAAAAAATTGCAAATATGCAAACATTTTTCTTTGTTGAATGAGTGAATGTAGCAGCAAGTGCAAAAACTGTGCTGCCATTTACATCCATAACACCATCAGTCTCACTTTCATACAACAGAATGATGCAAGAGCAGCTCAGAATATCCCTAAAAAGATTTATATTTTGACAGATTTATTTAGGGTTTCTTTGCATTTCTGATGTGAAATTTTATACTTTTCCAGCACTAAAATTTCCAGAGTTCTTGGACAGATGGGTGGCAAAAATTTATAAATGCTTAAGTGGCTAAAATTGTGAATGAATTAACAGTCAGATGGATACATAAACATAGATGGATGGATAAACAAATGGATGGATAGACCTTTATTCAGACGTTGAAAAGAGTTTGGTCATATTTCATTGTTTTCCAACTAAAGGTTTGGAAAAAGATGCAATATTTTGTTCACTTTCTCTAAACAATAAAATTCAGTTGGCGAGCAGAAGAAAAATAAAAACAATTATCAAAGACTACACCTCATGGCATGCAAAAAACAGAACCTCTTACGATTTTATGGCAAAAGCAGAACGCATCAATACACCAGCAAACGAGAGATACAACGTCAAGCTCTGCTAAGGGTCGAAAACTCACAGCTCAAATCATTTTTAATACTGAATCTGGATTACTGCGGCAGCTCTACGCCTACAGATTACTTGTATCCCAGTCGCAGCAATCAAAGACAATGGCACTTTTTGTCCCAGTAGAACCGACAGTACCAAACAGTAACAAAGACAGACTCTTTCCTAAACGGGTCAGGAGTGATTAGGCAAGCGGCACAGAGAGACTTCAGATCTCCCAGAAACAAACAGAATTTGGCTGATTATGCCTGAACCAACTGCAACTCGCCTTAACAGCTTTAACTGGCAATAAATGATGTTACAGTTTGGCAATTATCCATTATATAAATTGGCCTGTGTTATAAAAAAAATATTTAATATACACAGACTGCTACCAGAGACATCATCTGTGATAAAAAAGAAATGGCACCCAACGGTCTAGACATTTTTGCATAGCTTGTGATGACAGCCTAACCATCTTGGCTGCTGCGTTCGTCGTCACGCTTTTGATGCATTATTTATTAGCCTCCCACAGAAAAGTCACAGATTTTACACACACACATCTGAAACTGAGCTGAAATGGAAGCAGTGAAGCAGATGACAGTGTTGTATTGGCAGCAGTGCTGTTTATTTCACTAAAACTTCTGACAAATGCCCAGAAACCGGCGCAATGGGATGATGGTCAGGTTTATAACCGAAACAATGCAACAGAATGGCTTTCTAATAACATTTTGCTAAAGCTTCATAGAGGCACACAAGGTAGCAAAATCGGGGGTTGGCGTTATTTTCCGCCAATAAAATAAATACGACTTCAAGGGATAAAATCAAAGCAAAGAAACAGATTAAAGGACATCTGCTGCTCGAGGAGGTTGAGAGAAACTCTGAGACAGATGGAAACAGGCTGAAGGAAAAAGAAAAAAAAGACTAGAAATCAGTCAGGGTGACCTGCCCTTGCCCCGCAAAAACAAATGACATCAGAGTAGCTGCCAATCAGCTGATGTGACACAGACAACGGCTGTCAGAACTCGCCCCAGCTTTCACTGAAGTCTTATGAAAAGCTGCAGAATGCCTCGCAGATCAGTGGAAGTAAACATGCCGATTTTAAAACACACTTAGATTACAAAATTACTAAGAAAATTCAGTAAACAAACAAGTGGGGCTTGCAAAAATGTGTTCAAAAATATAGCTTGAGTTGAGCTATTCTGCTAACAGCAACCCGGGGTGTTTTTTTCTGCTCACTGTAGTAAAATGACACTTCAAACGTTCTCTTCATCCTCACTTTTGAGAGGAACACGGTTTGTTATTGCAGCAACCAACACCATGAATCTACTGACAGAGATAGTTTGAATTTAATGTCAGAAACTGACAGTTTCTTTGCAATAGTTCAATGATAAAATTTATTTATTGTTCCCATGAGATAGAAAAAATTGGATAGCTTTATTATCTCAAAGACAACCAATCTTGATATTAAAGATAAACAGAAAAGGAGTAAAAGAGGAACTCCGGATATTCACTGGGATTGTTGACCACAGCCATGAATAAAATCCACAAACTCTCGCTTATAACTGCCTGCTTTAATAGTTTAATCAACAAATATATCTTAATATACAGCAAGTGAAAACAATCTTAGCACTGCCCTCAGCTCTTAGGTGTACAGCCAATCAGCAGCAAGGAAAATAAGTCGAGCTCCTGGATTGGCTGCTTGGCAAATGCCGGCCAATAACGTGTCAAAAAGCATTTTACAGAGGTATTTTAGCTTCTCAAACTGCATTTTATTTTGGAATATTATATGAATAATCTCGGTATAGGTAGAGTTTCTGCAAATAATTTAGTTATGTTCCAGAAAAAAACATCTGCGAATAAGCAGGGCTAACCAGGCGTTTGTGTCTTACAGCTACAAAAATAATCAATATAATATTAACATGCATAATTTTAGCAGCAGAAAATTTGTTGCATGTCTGTTACTTAATGAAAACCATAATGTCACTTTACACTTGTTAAAATTGTTGTAAATATTATTTAACTCCATGTCTGAATATGGGAAATAACTGTCAAATGGTAAGAACTAGAGATAAAATAAAAGATCTCTTGTACCTAAATTCTCCCCAAACAAACAAAGAAACAAAATAACAAAGCTGTCAAGCCAACCGTAAGTGTTTTTTTCTTTAAGCCATAAAAACACTCAAAATGTCAGTATTTGTGACGGGTCACTGTGAGCAACAAGCAGGAGAAGTTGGACCCCGTCATCGAGTGAGAAAGTTGTTTCTAAAGACATCCAGAGTGTTTGACACCAATATTTCTGCTCCATGGCGACAGATGACAGACACATCTGCAACAGACAAAATGCCTAAAACCTTGATATGTGACGAGCGGCTACACAAAGCAACTCAATTCCCCCGAGATAAACACTACTATTGCAGGTTTCTCCACAAGAGCTCGTCAGCTTGTTGGTTGTTTTACTTCTGATGATTTTGTTGTTTTAGGGCATGAACAGAACCAGACATTTTGTACTGAACAATAATTTATAGCCACAATACCTGCTTTGACAACCAAAAAATATATTTATTTTTACTCAAGAGTAAGAAAAAGTGGTTTGATGATTAAACTAATATAGATTCAGATCTATATTAAGAGGAGGTTATTTAGGTTTTACAAAGGGTATTAATCTATCATTCTAAGTGTTGGCTAAACCAAAGAGGGGTTTGAAGCAATAAATAAAAATTGGGTGCAACAGTATGTTTTCAAAAAATACTACACAGTAAAATCTACACATACAAGTATATTTTATGATCATTTATCCACTCAATTCATAGAAATACTTACCCACCAAGTCATCTCCGAACTTGTGAGATTTTGACAATAATAAACTATACCCAAAGCGAGGCGTGCCGTTTGGAGGCGAGTTGCATATATATGTATATAAAATAAACCCAAACAAATTAGTCGAGTAAAAAAAAGGCAACTGAGCTGGCACAATCCTGAAGTTTCTGGCAAGCTCTGAGCTTTAAGAGATGAGATCCAAGAAGCAGGCAGCCCCCTGCCACCAGGAGCCCAGCAGGATTTCAGGGAAACCTAATTGGACACATGCAAATGAAAGATGTGTTAAAATTCCTCTTCGTGAGGCGGAGGGACCCATTTTGACACCAGCAACCGCAGCTCTGCGTTTTTCATCCTCCCAGTTATGCTTGTGGTTGTAGTTTGAAGTTGAAAATAATTAAAATCCACACCCTGTTTTTCATTCTCTCGTCCCCTGCTTCTTTTATTTCTCATTCGTAGCCTTCACCCAACCCTCCCTCCCCCATAGGTATGTTGACAAGAACTGATTACAGGCAGAGGAATGCAAGGAGAAATGCATGGCCTGAAGCATGTATTAGATATCTGACTCCACCCTGACATGATAGCACCAACATGGGTGGCAAAGCTATAAAACCAGCCCCTTGCATCACCTATTTCTGGCTTTTTGGAGCTGATCAGTGACAGCCATGGTGGCAGCTTGTATTATCACACTCCTGCTGAGATGTAATGAAAACAATCAAGCAGAGACGTGGGAGCTCTAGCTGTTTTTCAGGAACAGAAGGACCAAGTGCTTGACTACACAAAAATCATTAATTGCATGTGGTCTTTAAAACGACAAAAAAATAAGCAGTACATTTTATATGTAACTAACCGTTATATATTAAGTATATTTTATGATGAATAATATTTATGTAGTCTATAAAGACACAACATATATGATACATTTTCATCAAAGTGAGTGGGCGTAGCTAACAATGTTCTGGAGAATTGGGCTGAAGTGAACCTGCTGTGCAGATTAACCAAGAAGATGCCAGGAGTGTGAGCAGTAGTGGTCAAAATGATGGAAATAAGTGAGGTGAGAAAAGAAAGAAAACTGTTACTTTTGTTTCAGGAGAAGAAACCACTTCTCTATTATGACTTAAAGGAATCCTGTCGATTCCTTAAAGTCATAAGAAAAGGAGACTTGTATGAAAAACAAGCCTTTAATGGCTCTGTTAATGAGATAATGTTAAGAGTCAGATGTGCTGAAGCAGAGAGACATCTAAAAGTTGCAGGACACCGGTTCTTGAGAGCTGGAGTTTGAAACCACTTTATTAGAGAATAAAACTAATAGAAAATTCAAGCTGTCTGGGAAATTAACATCATTTAGAGTAGCAAAAAAAGCACTTTCATTACTTCTGTATTTAAGAAATAACTGCCAATTACAATTAATTTAGATCCACTATTTATCTTTTATCTAAGTGATTAAACATGACTGTAACAGATTATTTATTCATTGGGTTGCAGCACCAATAGGCCCTTGATAGCTTCTGTATAACCACAAAATAAAGAACCACTTACAAAGAAAAACTGTGAAATTCAACTAGTCTGCAGAAATGAATTTAAAGGCATCTCTGTGACTGGCTTTGCAGCTAACTAGTCCCCCCCGCTGAGGCCCAGCTGCTGGATGCGATAGTACAGTAATGCCCTGGAAGCACCACAAAGCCTTTTATTTATTTCCTGTTGAAGATCAGCCAAGCTGGACGGGCATCGCTGGTGGCTCAGAGAACCGCATCCAAGCGTCAGATTTGCCTCAGAATGCTGCTGGACACAACAAACTGAACCACTGCCCTAATTTAATAAAAACAACAATAAACACAACAGATCTGGGTCTTGAGTTAAAGTCAAACAAAGCCAGGCGTCTTCACATCTGCTGCGTTCTTCTTCATCTAGCTTATTCTAGGCAACAACAGAAGACTGAAAACAAGGGAGCGCTGAGAAGGGAAGGCGTGTTCCCTCTCGAGAGACAACAGATCTGATGATTGAATCCTTTCCCGTCTCTTTGTTGATCTCCCCTCTCTGCAGCAAACTATTTATACTGTATTTTATGAAATGGCAGCCATGTGTCACTCTCCGCTGCCTGAGAGTGTTGAGTAGCAGATAACCAAATGCGTCTGTCTGTAAAAATTAAGCAAGGATTTACTCTGCATAAAATCGTACAATCTGATCACTCTGTACCAGTCAGAGCACAACGTGTGGCTTCATTGTTTAGCTCCAAAGATGTGCAGCCAGAGAAGCAGGAAGTGATGTAATTATAAACAGCAGCAGAATAATAAAGATATCTGGCATTTATGGTTTTACATAGGAAAATAATTATAGCTTAAAAATGCCACATAATTAAAATGCATATTTGTTAGATTTTGTTAACCTACTGAATGACAGAATTGGGAGTAAGGAGGAGAAAGCTTAGAGTAATTTGCAACAACTCATAAGAAGAAAAAAAGGTAGATCCTCTTGCAGTAGTCTGATATCATTGTGGAGGAATTTTCACTTTTCCTTACAACGCCGCTGTAGTTCCATCAGTGTGTCTAATGGTTTCGGTGCAGCTCTCCTGAGGTCCACCACAACGAGGCTGAGATCTGGTGTTTGATCAAGTCATGCGATACCATTATTGTTTTATTTTTCTGCCTTTCTGTGACAAGTTGGCTGCTGTGTTTGTGGGTGTCGTCCTGACCCCATTTTGGCCCATTTTTAGATATCCGACAGATGGCCTCATTATTGACTCTAAACAATTACAGTTTCCCACTACAGACTATCTGCCTTCCTAGGAAAGACAAGAAGCCGAGGTGGAACAATATCCCTTGTTATGCATTTGACACTTAAGCACATACCATTTGATCGGCACATTAGCAAGTTGACAGAATATTTTTAGATAAGTGGGGAGACTCCACTGCACGGGGTGCAGAGCTCTCAAACACCACATTGCAAAAACACAAAATCTTACTAAGTATTTTTGTCTTTTTTATAGAAACCATGCAATAAAATTACATGGATTCTAACAAAATTGGTTATAGGAGCTTGTTTTAATTCAATAATTCTTTAAAATTGATGAAAGTACTAGTTATAAGTGAAATAATCTGCCAGTGGAACAAGACATTTCTTTCCATCTAAGTTATAATGTCTTGTTGCCATGAAACATGTTTTAATTTATGTCACCATATATGCTAAGACAGGAAGGGAGCCCAAATAATTATCTTTCCACCACTTTGCTGGATAGTTTGTTTGCGCTGAAATTTTAAATTTGGCTTTACACAAATATAAAAACTGTGCATCACTTTACTATTTTAAACTAATTGATCGTAAGAAAGTTTCAGAAGTGTTGTGATTCATTCAGAGGTGACTGAATCAAAGTCTCTGTATTAGGTGAACATACATGTGTATGTGACCAGAAACCTGCCCGATCATAAACTAAGCACACCCGATTAACAGAACCTGGCTGCTACTTCCCATCTAAAATTTTATTAGAGCAGCAAGAGTGTGCTTAGTTTACCATACAGCTTATATGTTATTCTAAATTATTAAACAAGAAGAAAAGTCTCTTTACTTCAGATTAAATAATTTTAGATCCTAGTGAAAACTGGATTTATTAACCCCCAATAGATCAAATCTGAGAATTGAAATTTTCTTCTCCACTGAAGATGACTGCAAATGTTCAGCCCAGAGGCATATCATTATCATGACGATTACTCTGGTCGCTAACCTCCATTTTTACCCCCTCTTAGCCTCAGTTGTCAGGGAGCTGCAGAGAAAACATTGGGCGTTCTTTAACAAATGTCTGTGACTTGCTCTCTATCATCCAACACATAAGTGCCACACTGTCAAGAGGTGCCATGCAACTTCGAAGCAGAAACAGTAAGTGGGTGTGTGCAGGAGAAACTGGGTTGTTAGCGCTTGCTCAATTATCACCACCATATGTTGCTCACACTGTGTCTCCAGGACTTGTGAAGCTGCTACAGAGAAAAACTAGACTACTTTCTATACATCCAACTTGGATGCTTTGCAATCTGATGTATTTTTTTAATTAGTTAAATGCTCTTTTTTTTTGAGAATGTATAGTTTTATTTTCTCTTAAGGTCCATAGAAAACAAAATGTTATGAATATATCTATCTATGACGAGAGATGTGTCAATCGGACTATCCCAATGTCCAGACTTGCTGATTCATATTTTGGCCAATAGTTCTTGTAAAACCCATAAAACACTTAAAACAAGAAAAAAATGCTTCTCTGAGAGAGAACCACTTTTGACTCAGTCTGAAAATCTCAATACTGACATTATGCCCCTTCACAGAACCTATTAAAATAATCTTGGCAGTTCTAAAGGAAAAGATTCAGACGACGTGGACCTTTTAACGGCAGATTGTTTGAGCTTGTAAATCTTAGCGATGCACCAATCAGGCTTTCCTGACTGATATCAATTTCCATTTTCTTTTGAGGTCTGACCTAGTGACAATTATTTTTCCCAAGAGTCTGTCACACATAGGCATTAAATAATTGATGTGGGTTCTTAGAGAAATGTCTGTGAATCCACCAGAAATCAAAGGAATTTTAAAATTAGCTCATGACGCCAACCTTAATCCTAATTTTATAAAGCTCAAAGAAGAGCATCAAACTACAACCCAGTTGCAATAAGGCTGAGAACAGTGACATTATATTTTGATGTGTTTAAAGAATACGAGAAAAAAAAAGTCAGATATTTTTGGTATTTGATCAGTTGATTACTGATCAGAGACAATCAGGTGAAACGGGCCTATCCTAATCTCTGGCTGACTGATCAGTGCATTTCTCACTATGACTTAATCAATATTATAAAAATGCTGAAAATAAATCCAGTGGTTTCATTTTGAAAAGCCTTTTTCATTTTGAAAAGGTTTAGAAAAAAAACTGTGGTGAATTTTAATTAATAATCAGTAACTCTCCATTAAAGACAAATCTGTTCCCTATTGTCTTCTGTTTCTAGTTCTCACTCTGAATCTCTGCTGGTGTCAGAGCAGCAGATGATAAGCGAATACCCGGTCACTGTGAGCAAATGGTGCGGCTGCGGCAGCTTTTCTGGCTGAGCACAAAAAGGCTTTGGCTGCGTTTCGAGGACTGTTATTGTCAACAGTGTGTTTTCCCAGTGGGGGAACATATTGTATAACCAAATGCTGGGATGTTAAGCAGAAATATCGTACAGTGCAGCTTTATTCATTTGCATGAGGTTGCATAAAGAGCTCCTGCACACAGAGCCACTTTGGGTCACAACACCTTGGTGCAAAGTCAAGATGTTCGCAACACATTGAGATTAGATCCCTGCTGGTGAAGGCCAGCGTGACACAGTCACAGAGCGACGGGTATTTTCTTACATGCTTGAATCGATGCAATCATCCAAGAGCACCTTTCATCTCAAGTTTATTATCGATCACGTCTCACAGTAAATTATTTTGAAAATGTATGTGATGGTGCTATGAACTGTACGGATACAAAAACAAGACATGGAACTTGACAGGTGTACCTAATGCTGTTAATCACATGCAGTGGACAACTCAGTTATGAGATAAGAGGAAATCAGAGACAGCTGATATCGGGATCAATATTTCTATAATAAAGTGCCTTGTAAAAAAAAATAGCTTTCCACAAAATGAGTCTTGAGAACAGATAAAATATAAATTCAGGTGTGAGAGAAAACCTGCTGAGCACAAATAATATAATCTGTGACATTTTTTTTGTTGTTGTAAAGTTCTCAACATGGTTTTATGCTCATTTGAGATTTGTTTCATCTTATTTTTAAAAACGTGATAAACATGAGGACAGATGGAAACATTTACTAAGAACAGAATCTGATTTAGTCAGCATGTCAGAGACAGGAGTGATTAACATGGACATAAAAGATGACTGAGATAATAAAAAACTAGCTTTAAATAAAGCCATCTTTTATCAAACATCAAACTTAAAAAAGCGGATTATTAGATTATTACTAACTAAAAATTAACTGATCAGGAATTTAAATCTTCTGTAAAGTTTTGGCCTTGTAATATAGATTATGGATCGATTCCCATTGCTGTGAGAACTACAACAGAAAATATAACAGCACTAAAAATATTTTTTCTAGCCTTTCTGCCATCATAAGCAGAGGTGAGGCAATGGAGAGGTTGAGAGAGCAGTTGGTGCAAAATCCAATTTTACCACTATTTTAAAACTAGGACAAAATGGATTACGGACATGACATCTTAAACTATGCATCATCTCTATTTTAGCAATTAGCACAGTTAGCATTGCAGACACTGAGTGTAGTCTACAGGACGTAGATCCTTATCTCATCAGAAGGTAGACTTAAAGCTCAAAAATCTAATAGAAACCAACTTTGCTTTAAAACTTTCAGCCATCTTGTTGCCTGCCAAAGCCTCTCTCACTCTCACCAACACTGAAAATTATAAACTTGAACTCTTCTTCCTGCAGCGACAATCTTTTGTTGCCATCAGTGCAATTTGGAAACGTTTATGTATCTATCTGGAGAAAGATCAGATTTTAGATTTTCCAATAATCATGATTATTGCATTAGATCCCTGGTTGGAAAAAATGCAGTTTCCAGTCAATAGATGATTTTTTTTAATGCAGCTCTACCTCTTACTGCTGGCAACACCTGACATTTACCTTTTTATCAATTCACCTCTAAGGTTTCCTCTCACTCTGTAGTTTACAGGCATAGTTGTGTAATTCCTCAACAAAACCGCAAGTAAATTGGAATCCCTAAAGAATATGTAGACTTACTTTTTTTCCTGAGTATACACCTCAGTCTTTCTTTCACTTTGCTCATCTGTACCTGACATTCCTCCTTTACATTTGTGCTTTACGGTGCATGCCTGCAGCGCATCCATCAGCATGCAGAGCATGTCAGCTAACCCCCTGACTGTGGTCTCACTCACTGCCGCATCCAACTGCACTCATTTGCACACTATCACAGGTCTCATCCAAGCCTCGCCGTTGAAAAGCTTCAAACAGGACTCAGAAGTTGAAAGGTTGTTTTAATGAAAGTGATCTGACCTCAAACCACAAACCACAAGCTCTGTAGCTAAGATAAAGCCGGAAACGCTCAGATCTGTCACGCAGCTACATTTGTAACGATATGATGATTTAGCCTACATTCTTGCTTTCTGCACACTGTTGGAATATAAACTGAAACATTTCAAGTTGTGCAAAAATGTTTGCTGGTGCATTCGCTCTGCCTTCAAACTGCATCCCATTGCTCAAAGCACAATGGAAATATTGGAGAACTGACATGATGATCACACAAAACTCCCTTTACATCAGCGTTGAAAGAATGAATAGGAAATGGGCTGCTTTAGCAAGCATCCATTATTCATTAAGCATGGCTCTCCTCCTCCACATCAACAACCCTTCTCATTCTTTTCCTCGCTCTTTAATTCACTATTTTCTCACACTGTTTACATGTTATCGCCACACAACCAGAAGCAAAATGCTTTAGAGCCTACAAACTATAAAATAGATTTGATGTCAGGCCTCTAAAAGAATACAACCCCACATTACTGCCTCAGCGGCAAAAGATTTTATGTGACACGGCAAAGATGTTATTGCACCTGGTGACACAGCTCATGGATTAAAACTACCTGCAGCTGATAAAGTAAGTCACAAGATGGTGAGAGTTTGACGCAGGTTGCACACGGTGTCAGACTTTATGATGCTGAAGGAAAAAGGTGGGAATAATCTTTTTTCAGGACTGTGCGCCACCTTTACAATTCATTTTGAAGCCTTGTACCGCAGCAACAGCAACACGTAAGGTTCAGTTTCACCCAATTTGCATCATCTTTTAAGACCCGAGATGTGACGCAGCATTATTAACATCAGGTAGTAAGCTGGTATGAGGGGGTATATGCATAAAAACGTATTTCCTCTACTGACAGATTTCATCCAGGTTTGCTTTTCGACTCAAGCAGATTTGAAACATTTGGGTTTAATAAAATATGGCATATGCTCAGGTGCATATATGAGGATGATCTTGTCATTCATTTATTTTCTACTAGATCCAAACTTTCGATGAGTCTAAAATTTTAGATATCAGTAAAGACCAGGAAAAAAAACCTTCCTCAGTGCTTCATCTCTTAGATTTACAAGCTTAATTTAAAGCTGCATTCAAGAAAATCCAGTGACTGAATCTTTTCTTGTCAACTGCCAGTGCCAAGGTGATATTGCCCAACTTCTGCACTTTAGGTTCCCTTTTGTTTTCCCACAGAAAAACAATGTTTGTTTTCCCTCGTCATTCATCCCTATTAGACCAATACGGATGAATGTCTGCTTTCATTTCACTGAAATAAAGCCACAAAGTACAAGGATTTAAAACTCCTCAACTACACCCCGTTTTCCCAGAACAGGTTTCGCTTTGATTCAAAAGCGAATTGTTGTACACAATTAATAATCGTAACTGTTGGATTTTCTTTCAGTCTTTCAGTTGCAGCAAACATGTTCCTAAGCTTGTCCTCTAATTGCTTTGCGGTGTGTTTTGCAATGTAGTACTGCAACAACTGACACATGTACAATGGAGAAACTTAAGTGTTGCCTGAGGAGGGTCCACCCATATTACATCTTGTGAAGTGACATCATAAGCTATGAACCTGGGCCACATTTTTTACTCACGACAGGCAGACTAAGCAAGTGGTTTTCATTTGAAGTAGATTCTGAGGCGAGGAGTCAGACAACGACAGAAGAGAAACGCTTTTCTGTGGCCTAAACTTTGGTTTAATTGGAGGGAAGTTACTAACAAACTACTACCCAGTCCCACTGCTGCGCTCACAGCAAGTAGTTGCTTAGGAGACAGTAGAAGTTGCTCTCTTACAGTCTCTTTTCAGACTTGGCCTGAAGGTGTTTACACATCTGAGGAGATAGTTTAGTTCTCTGCTATTTAGAGAAACTCTCTAAATCCTCCAGATTTCTTGGCTGAGGTGCAATGGATGATACCATTTTCTATTAACATATTACTTGTGCCAAACAAACACTAGAAGGCTAAAGATTAATAAAGTGCATCTGAACATACTTTTCCAACTTGTAACAATTAACGTAGGGGAAAAAAAACACTTAGTTTTTTGTATGATTATACATGAACCAATCTATTTTTGGTTCGATATCGTCTTTCCGCGTAATTTTCTTCAACCCTCCTTTTTAATATTTCTAATCAACACCACTGATTAAAAATCAAACCACATGTTCGGATATGGCTTAAAAATAAAATTTCAGTTCTTTTTTCGTACAATATCCATTTTTAATCAATTTGCTTTTTACTTGCTTTCTTTTCTAAAAAAATAATTACAGAGCTATGAGAAATGTTCTTTAATTTTGAGAATATTATATTAGATTATAATATTATCAGGAAAAAATAAGCAATCATACCAGAAAAAACATCCTCAAATGGCAAGAAAAAAAGTTGATTTAAAGATAAAAAAGCATGACATGTCCAGGTCAGTTTGTGTAGTTCTTTCTCCCAGATAGACAACTGTTTGCGCGACTGTTTCAAAAATCCTGCTACTGATATTAATTTGAAACTGATATGTAAAAATAAAAAAAATCAAGTATTGTCTGTAAACCATATACCAAGGTATAACTTTACAAGGTGATCAACATTCCTCATTAAAATGTTTTGTTATTTTTCATGTTGGGAGTGCTCATAAAATGTCAACTTTATTCTGGCAATGCTTTATCCTCATATTATTTCAACGATTGTCTATTAACATGATGATATTATTCTTGAATCAAAAAAAATCTTAGTCTGGGCCTAATACTTTGTCAAAGAGTTGATTTGAATTCAAGGTATAAATAAAACGAAGAACAGAACCCTTTGAACTATGTGTACCATAGTGTATTGGTGGAAAAAAAAGGTCTGTTCTTTCCAAAAATGAAATTAATCAATTAAATTGATTTATTGCAACCTTTTTAAAAAAAAATTTAAATGTGAACTAATGTACACATTATTGGCTTATGCTTCTCTGACTAAATCCTTCCAAGAGCCAATCATGTCATCCACTTCTACTGCACTCGGCTAAACTGATCGAGAGCCCATAATGTTTTTCTTTTACTCTATTTTCCAGCGATCTATTTGATACAAGTCCAAATCCAAACAGTTTCAAATATCAGTTTATAAAGTTACATTCTTCTCTATTGTCTGATGAGTACTTCTTTCTTAAAGGATTCTCAAAGACGGGTCATTCAAAATGTCCAGTAAGAGTCAATAAAAAACTCAGCAGCTACAGGAAGGAAAAGGGGCCCTGCAACAGATGGCATGGGCCCCCGCAGGGTCCAATGTGTCAGAAACCTCGCCAACAAATAAGAAAAAAGTAAAACCAAATTGGACACACTGTTCTGATCTATTTAAAGGGCTTTATATGAGGTCAGCTGACAATAAAACTACTGAGTGTCTCACGTCCCTCGAGTGTCAGCCTGGGGAGGAACAGATCAGACAGCGAGGATGGATGAGTGGGACAAAGGGAGACACAGCTACAGGTACTGTAGCAGTTTGAACAGCTGTACACTGTCCACATGTTGAATGATGCAGCCTCTCTGTCACTGAGCACTAGGTGGGTGGCTTCAGGGGGTTTCTGATTCCCCAGAAATTCCTCCAAGCATGAGCAAGCGCACCACTGCAGTACTCGTATTCTGCTTTCCAAGGTTTCATTTTGATTCCAGTTCCCACTTCATTCTTTATTAAAACAAATAACATCGCACACAGCGCACACCAGATCCCAGGTGACTCCCCTTCCAGTTACTTGGAATTGGAAAAGCTGACTGCCCTTTCCAGCTAAAAGTGAGGGGTTAGACTCTAATCTCGGTTCTCTGTATGGCATAAACAATTTTTTTTCCCCCATCGTTATTAAATAATTTCAACATGATGCCAAAATCCAAACACAGACTGCAGGGTTTGCCTTCTGCAGCACCACCCGCAAGTACAAAGAAGCCTCCGGTTGCAACACACTGCAGCTCAATGTGCATGCTTCTGCTAATAAAGCACAAGTACAAACGGCATTTACCTCACTGTAACCAAGGATCCTACAGCTTCAATGTCAAACTTCCTTACTTTTCCAGAGTGCAATTTCTAGTGACCAAAGTTGTTTTTAAGCCAAATAGTAGAAATATTTTTAAAAGAATTTCTTTTTGATATTTTCAGGCTTTAATTTCTAAGCTTCAGTAAAATGGAGAATAATACAGAGGAAGGATGAATAAAGAGTCTTCCACTCACACAGTGATCTCTAAATATATAACTGCAGTAGCTGAGGATCAATAAATGGACTGGATGGATTGATAATAGATAACAGACAAATTGATAGATTGGATGGATGGATGGATGGATGGATGGATGGATGGATGGATATAGAGAAAGAAGGAAAAATAAGATGGATTGATGAATAAATGATAGAAAGATAAATGGATGGATGGATGAAGAAATGATGAATGGATTGAAAGAAGGATGTTGGAAGAAAAGGATGAATAAAAAAAGAAAGGCTGAATAAATGTTGGATGAAAAGAAGGAAGGATGAATGATGGATGAAAGGTAGGAAGAAAAGGAAGGAATGAAGAATCAATAAATGATGTATGGATGGGTGAATGGGTGAATACATGATGGATGGAAGGAAGGATTTATGAATGAGTGATAGATGGATAAAATGAAGGAAGGAAGGATAAATGATCGATGGATGAACTTTATAGTGGAACACTCTGGGGATATTCCACTATATTCTGTGTAGAGAAACATTTTCACAACATTGCACAGGAACCCTGCCTAATAACACCCACTCCTGTCTTAACCAGCCTGTTTTGATGTCGACTGACATCATTCTCACTAGATGATAAGTGCTTGTTCTGGCAGGGCTCATCCCTAAAATTAACACCAATTAATTTTAGGGATGAGAAACCGTTCATCCATTTGCAGCAAAGCGCTTTGATTCGACGCACCAGGATGGCTCAGAAGAAGAATCCAAGTATTTCAGGGTATTACAATAGAGTAGGGAAGATGTGGGATAAACTACAGGGCTGTTAGCTTGAGCTTAATATCCAGCAAGCTGTCAGACACTCCAGGTTTGCACAACTAGTTCCTCCCAAAGCTCACAGAGGATTTTATCAGTCGCCACATGCAGCATGTTTGTTTCACCCAGAACGCCCACACTCAGACAGCATCCACTTCACAGGCTTTCCAATATACCATTTTACAGTTTATAACAGGGGGGGAAAGAAAACAGAGGACGACATCTTGGAAGTGTTACAGAGTAATTAAATGTAAGATGAAGTTAGCTAGCAGCTCTGTTTTATTAGGAGATGAAACACCATCTGGTGCAAACAAACCTCACCTAAACTTCTTTTTGTATCGGATAAATTGGCCCACCCAAGGAAAAAGTTTCATTGCACACAACGGTTACAGCAGATATTCTTACTGCCAAGGCAACGAGCAGGGAGTAGGTAAAATACATTCAAATAAATGCAGCAGCTTTATGAACCACAAACTACAGAATTTAATGTCTTTTTTTCCAACTTTTGACTAGATTGACATATATATGCTTTGATCTAAACAGCTCCATTGTAGTTCTGGCTCTGTGTTTAGGATTGTTTTCCAGCTGGAAGGAGAACTCTTTGGCAGCCTTTAACAGGGTTTCTTCCAGGACCGTTAGTATTTAACTCTATCCATAATCTCCTGGCTAATTATTAGTTAAAGGCCCGTGCCTCTTTAGCTTTGCATGTATACGATCTGTTTTTAGACGATGGATTGAACAGTTCTCTGTTCGAAGTTCTACGTTAGAGATATTGTTTTATAACTGTTTGTCTGGTGTGTTCCTTGGTGTTTGTGATATTGTTTGTTCACTGATGTCCTTTAACAAACCTCTGATGCCTCCACAGAACAGTTGGACTTATTCTGAAATTAAATTACACAGAGGTTAACGCTGTTCAGTAAAAAGGTCACTGCTGAAGGGAATTGTTGGCACTAAATTATAGAGTTGAGCTTCATAGTAGAAAGGGCTAAATATAAATGCATGCCACACTTTTCAGATTGCTACTCATTAAAATAACCATGTGTATTGATCATGGTTCCTATATATCTTGCATTACAGAATTCCATACTTTTCATCAATTTCTAGATTTGTGTTCCTGCAATTTTAGAACTTTCTGGGAATTTGGTTACACAATATCAACCTTGAACCTGTTTGAAGCGTTGTCTGATGTCACTATCTCCAGGTTTCACAAATAAGGAAATAATACAGGGCTTAAACTGGCTTCAAAATTTCAGACAGTGGCATAGGGCCATTTCATCACGGCTGTTGTGGGTTCTGGACTTAATTACAATAAATCAACTCCATTTCAAGTTGTCTAACTTAGGAAATCAGTAATAGAGTATCCAAAATTAAATGTAGAACATTCAAAGCACATTTTATAAATGTTGGTACCTATAAACACTGTGTGTTTTTACCTTTACTAGGTATCATAGATCAGGTTTTGCTTGTGCATTTGGATTTATGGTGCACCAAATTTAGAACTCAGTCCAAAACACTGTGAAGACAGAATGGAGGATTAAGATATTCAAATCAAGGTGTCACTGATAATAAAGTCACTAATTCAAATTGAAAATGTTCAGTAGTCAGGTTTGATATTAGCCCTGAGGAAGAGAAGTCAGATCTGTCTGCCTCTAAATGTGCTTCTCATCGATAATTTCTAATTTTCAGAGCCGATACAACTTAATCGCAGCCAATTATAAGCATGAATTCTTCTCTCGTTTTCTCATTCAGAAAGCAACCCTGCTTTAATCTGCAGTAATTGCCCATGTCAGGTTGACTAACAGATTTATTCAAAGTAATTTACCAGCAACTCCACATGACAATAAGAAGCTCATTCCATCTCAAGGTATTTAATTCTCAAAGTAGAACAGCAGGAAAGGGTTGAGTACAGGGGTTGTTAAAATAAGACTTAAATACGGAGAAATACATGAGAAAAAACTAGAAAAATCATAATGTACTAAACGAAGGATGATTCATCAATGTCATATACATGAATAAGGACACTTTACATTGAAATGGTCAGAAAACTTAGCTTTAAACAAATTTTTCAGCTTCTGACCTGCAGGCCACCTGATCAAAGCAGAACAAGGAGAAAGTCTGAAAAAATCTCCAATTTTATTAAGTGAGGTTCTAGTTTTGAATTAGCATGAAGAAATATAAAATCTAAAAAATATTTAGATTTTCAGACTATTACAGACAGCATCACATTGTCTGAAAGATACATCAATTCATTCATCTGTTTTTCCATCCAATAAACTATCTATTCATCCATTTTCCATCCTACATTTCTTGCTTAGAGTCTTTGGCTTTTGCAGCTTCCAGACAAACCAGTGTAATTATTATCTGCCATAAATTCATAGTAAACTTCATTACTTCAACGTAGGTTAAAAAAGGATAGAGAGGAATTGGATCGTTACAAAAACAAAATATGTAGGAATCCCAGCAAATTGGCCAATTAAAACCTCTTCAGTGCATAGATTAAAAAAACAGAACATGCATAAATTTGTTGTACGCTTCACTAAAAGATCGAAAAATGTTAGTCTTTTGGGCAACATCTCTTCCCAGTTTTCCATGTGAGCTAAGGGACATCATTTATCCCAGAATCCAGCCTTTAAAATGCTGCAGCTGTCTTAATTTTTAGCCTGCACACATCAAGTTGGCATCATTTGAAAGTTTTCTAAATGCCTGCTTGGTTTGACATACAACTCTCCAGAAAATGTTGCAAAGAGACATACAAAACGCAAAGAGAAATATGAATCTTAGGGCACATTATCCACTGTTCATCCAGTTGTGCACTGCAGGCGGTCTGCAACAAGGATGCTGATCTGTTGCTGCCCCTGACCTCTGACCTCCCCTGCTACAGAGCCCGCCTAAAGGGATTAATACATGTCACACAGCCATCCATGATGAGCAAAAAGAAACATAAATCCTCAGCTAACTCATGCAGTAAAGGGGAGAAATAACTCATGGATTATCTATCAATCCACCCGCAGCTCACAGACATGTTGGAAGTGGCTCAACTGAAGCTCAATCAAAAACCGAGTTTTATGTATGACATACATACAGCTGTATGTATGTAACATACAGTTTGACATACATACAGTCAAACTGTATGTATGTCAACTTACAGTTGTCAAACTGTATGTTTGACTGTATGTCAAATAAGTATGTTTGACTGGAAATAAGGCAAAAGACAGAGAGAACAGGAAAACACGGAATGCAGGCAGGAGAAACTCCAAAAGCTTGATCCAATAACCTACTTTGACGCACCAGGCTGACTGAAGACGCTGCAGGTTGACAGGAAAACGGTTCCAAAAATATAAACAAGGCGAACCAAACCGATAGACGGGTTGACTCAAGCATTAAAGCAGCAAACACACCTGAAATGGACGCTTCACAAGGGAGAAAAAAAATCAGCACGCCGCTGCCTGCCGCGGTGCGTAAAGGACAGGTAAGACGGAGCAACACGCTGCTGAAATGATGACGTTCCCTGCTAGGTTAATTAACACCAGCGTGATTTTTTAGAGACGAAACGACGAAGTCAAAACATACAACTCACCCTTATGGCTTTGAATATTAAGTCCTGAGAGCAGATTGTCGGGAAGAGGCGAGGCAGAGGTTCAGTGTTGCCGCCTGTCAGTGGAGAAGGTGGAGTTAGAGGTTTACTCCACAACAACAGAAGCCGCCTGTCAGCTCCAACACCCAGGCTGCCGGGATAGGGTGACACCTGCAGGTCAACAGCTGTATTACAACATCTAAACCAGCCAGTTTATCCTCAATTTTGATCTTTTAATACAGATTGTATTTGGGGTTTGAGTTAAAGATCTATGCTTTTCAAACTGATTGATTGTAATGCAATCCAGGAAGTGTCTTGCATTTGTTTTGTTTACAATATGTTTCCTCTGAATATGTCTTTTTATTAAATGTATTATTTTGTTTATAAAAACCCATTAACTCTTTTGACTCATTATTTAAAGGAATATAAAATAGTTTTTTATTTTTTTTTATAAAGCAACATAAAGTAAATACAAAATGTAGTTTTTATATTAGGATTTTATTAAGTGGAAAAGAACTATCCCAACCAACCTATGTATGTGTAAAAGCCACTGCCCCATGGTTAAATTGATGAATTGATTGTGACTAATCACATTTTGTCGTTTGCTTTTGTTAGGCACACCAAAGCCTGATCGCTATCAGACCTGTGTAATTATGAATCTTCTTAATCTGCTAGACAACATCAAGACTACAAGATCTTAAAATGTAATGTCCTGAGGCCCTGAAAAACATTCAAGAATATATTTCATTAACATCTACTAGAATGAAAATAGTTACAAAGTCATTTCTAAGGCTATGAGACTCCAGTGAATCACACTTCACCCTTTTCACTTGTACCTCTACAGCGTGACTCGACTCCGCTCAACTCTACATGGTTCAGATGGGGTTCCATTACAATTTATAGTGGGTGGGGTTGTCATGTACTTGGGCAGTCCTGAGTCTAACTAGTGTGAAGTGAACTTTACACAACATAAACACAACAATGTGAACATGGAAGCTATGTTAAACAGACTGCCGGTCTTTATGTCTGACTCAAAAAAGAAAAAAGTCTTTGGGTAGAGAAGAACAGGAGAGTGTGATAGAACCAGTGACTCCACCCTGTAACCAATCATTGATCGACTGTCTTCCGAAGTCAGGTTTTCACCCTGACTCGTACACTTGGAATGAAGTAGGTACTTAAAAGGAGGCTGGTGCCATGTATCTGTTGCTAGTGGAAAACCAATATAAGTGAGCAGAGCTGAATCGAGCTGCTATGAGTAGATGTCGGGAAAAGGACGAAGAGTCATTATGGATAAATGGAGAAAACATGGAAACTTTCCCAGAAGTGGCCAACCTACCAAATTTAATCCAAGAGGGCATCAATGAATCACCAACTTACAAAAAAAAAAACAAGAAAAAAAAAACAAGAACAACATCTCTAATACCACAGGCTATACTTGCCTTGGTTAAGGTAAAAAAAAAAATTATAAAAAAAAAAGACTGGGTAGAAATGACATCACAGGGAGAATCACAAACCAAAGATCATCATACCTACAGTCAAACATTATTGGTGGTAGTGTGATGGTTTGAGGCTCCAGTTGTGGTGCACAATCCTGATGACTTTCCATAAAACAATTATTTCTACCAGAAGATCCAGTGTGACATGTAGCGTTATATTTACAATATGAGCTGTAATGGTTGTTGTCACCAGCAGCTCATAAAAATCATGACTAAGTTTATCATAAAATCTATTTTCCACCAAAGAACAGGAAAAGGTCACAACTAGTCTAAAGCCCACCTCATAATAAAATAGAATAGTTAAAGCCTCATTACTTCAAGTTAGTAAATAGTTTGAGTAAAAATTAAGGTAAAGATGCAGTTCATGTTTTAGTAAAGTTTTGTATTCAAATTGTTTTTTTTTTTTGTCTTTCAGTTCTTAAATTAGCCAAATTAAATGTCTGATCTGATTGTTACATAATTTGTGCTGGCAAATTCTAATTTTGTTACGTTTCCTGCCAGGATTCCTCTTGGATGGTTCTCTGTTGGATAAAGTACAAAACAAACCATGAAAATTGCTTTTCTCTTTCAATGTTCTTTATTCAATGTTTGTCTTCATGGCTGCACTTCTATTATTATTCCTTTACAGCCTCTGTGATCACATAATCATGGCCACCGCCTGTCATGGTTTTAGAGCCATCACGAGTGACGCATTTATCAGGAGTGATGCATTTATATGATTCAATGATCATTAGTCTTCCAGTAACTTTTTTTTAGCGTAAAGTAAATTATTAATCTGATTTTATGAAAATATAAAGAACAGGACTTTGAATCCAAGATAAGAAACATATATCCATAAAAGTAGCTTCAAATTAAATTTTAGTTTAAAATGTTTTATTTTTGTAATGTCATGAAGTCAAAGTGACAGCATAATTTCTCTTATTCCTAAATAAGAAAATCCCTGAATTAGATAGAGACCGCTGACATCATCTTTATTTCACATGCTCTTCACTGATGTGACGACGTTATCATGTTTTAGTGAAACGGTTTCTCCCATGACAACCGCCTCAGTCTTTCCTCTTGTCACTCCAAAGGTCGCAGTCATAAACAGGAGATTTTATGACCCCCTAAGTTCACATTTCACTCCACCCAGGAGAGCCAACCAATTCATAGTGCTCACAGAAGACTGAAAAAGGGTTTCTTCTCCTTTTCCTAAGCTTCAGAGGTGTTTACCTGAAGAGACGCTTGGATTTTATCAAGAACATCTGGAAAATAGAGAAAAATGCCATCTTCAACAAAGATTCTGTATTTTTTTTTTAGCGCGCTGCTCACTGCCATATCTATCGGTTTGCTTGGGTTTGCCATGTCCACGATATGGTCTAAAACGTTAATGGACTGCGAAGGATTTGGGACTAACAATGGAAGTGCAGAAATAACAATGGGCCTTTTCAGTGGAAAGTTAATAAGAAACACCTGCCCCAGCTTTGGCAGTGTGGAATCATTTTCAGGTAATTATTCTTGGGCTATTAAGGGATATAAGTTGCATAATACTTGTATCCCTTAAGATGATAAACTATAAAAAAGGGCTGTATTCTGTAAAAGTTTAAGATCTTGAAAGGAGAATCAATTCAAAATAAGTTTCAGTCTAATTAGATTATTGTGTATTCTTTAAACACGGATGCATTACAGGACCTACTAGTCTCATATTTTATGTCTATCTGCAGTGTTTCCAGAATTGTTACCCATAGAAAAGGCTCCTCTGGTTCTCCACTCTCTGTGTGTGGGCCTGCTGGCTGTGTGTTTCCTGACTTCTGCCCTGAGCATCCTCATCTCACTCTACAACAGCGTCAGTAACCCTTACCAGACCTACATGGGCCCTAACGGGGTTTACACCTGCTCCTCCATCAGCGGTGAGTGGCGCTACAATTAGGTGCATCGCAGCAGTATTCATACACCACAAGAGTCTGAGGATGTTGTTTTGATTTTATGTTCACAGTAAATAATAGTGAAGTGGAAGAAGTGTGACAGCATAGGTCAAACAAGCATTTGTATTTTACCCCTTTAATCTCACACCCCTGTATAAAATTTAAACATCATCCTAAACTTTGATTATTTCATGTTTAATAAATAATCTAACAACTGAAAGAGATTGGCACAACTGCAAACCTCCAAGCTGACTGGCTGGACCATGAGCATAATGTGGTGTGGAAGTGGGGAGGAGCATAATGCAGGTGGAAGCAAGCCATAGATGACAGCATAAAAAACTTTCATAAAAATCTTTAGGCAATGAAAACATAAGTTGAGGAATTATAGGAAAAAATGACGTGCGAATATAAATGCTGGGAGGCTGAATCTTGACGTGAAAATCAGGTAAATGTTTATAACAGGGTGTGGTCTGGTACTTATTAAAACTTTTAAATTAATAGAGAGATAGAGCAGAATTAATTAAGTTTTTAATCGATTGTTGTTTTTGGTATTTTAATTGTCAAAAGCTAAGTGATAGTTAACAGTGTTAGTCTTTTAATGCATTTATGAATGAAACTGCAGCTGCTCATTTTGACTGAGACTGCAGAGGATATTTTATTATATCAATGGGACATTTGTGGTTAGCAAAGGTAAAAAAGAAAGCTAGCTTTAAGTGAAGTAAATCAGAAAATAGCAGAAAGCAGAAAATATGCCCTGGCCAATGAGAACAAACCCTAACACAAAAATAAGAAAATACCACAGAAACAGGAAGTAAATGGAGTAAAGCCCGCAACAGGAACTACACTTTCAAACTAAAACAGGATCTAAGGCCTGCAGAGCGAAACCATGAATAAAGTTACAACTTAAATTAGAACCTACATGAGATGCATTAAAGACTTTCATGAGATGCATGAGACCACTTTCACGTGGTGTTATGCACATGGAAAAACTTAGTGTGTAGGAATACTTTTGTAATAAACTGCATTAAATCAGGATGATGTGAAGCTGAGCTGAATGCAGTCTCTTCTATCTGCAGCGTGCTTGTCTGTTCTGGTCCTCATCATTTATGTGCTGAACCTCATTCTGACCAAAATGCAAGAGGAATTGGTTCCCAGCATTGCTCAAATTAGCAACGTGGAGCTGACTCACAAAAGGTTGGAGGTGAGGCTTGGGTATTTCCTGCTCATCCCTTACGCGGTGCTCTCTCTGCTGGCCATCTTGCTCATCTACCTGTACGACCACGCAGCCTACGCCCACAGACGGGAACAGGAGAGGCCCACAGAGGACGCACCTAAGGACATCATGATGTTCTAGTAATAATCACGCCAGTGACACTTTCACGTTTCCTAACGACTTTCTGGGAAAACTTACTGTAATAGATTATTACAGATCATGGTGGTGTACAGAAAAGAATGAATGCACAGCTTGCTTGATGCACAATGTGCAGGAATTGATTTATTGTATTCAGTTTTGACATTCGAGACAGAATGTTTGATTGTATTTCAGTTTTAAGTTAATTTATCCAAAGGGTGAGAAGTCAAATTAATCATTTTATTCTATATTTTTCACATAAAATATACACGAGACATTCTTTAAAACTTATTTATTTTATATATGAACAATAGCTCTTAGTGCAAAGCAATACCTTTCTATCTCTTTCAGATATTGAAATGGCAGTCAAATCAGCATCAGCACTGATATTGCTAATCAACAATATGCATGCATCTGTTTGTATATCTGGATGAAAGCAATTTCTACAAATTGTTAGGTTTTTTTTCAGTCTAATGTCAAATTATTTTCTAAAGAAAAAAAATCAATTGATTGAAAGCAGTAACAATAAAATGGTATTCAGTGATGTTTGCTGCCCTCTCTCTGAGATATGATGCAATTGCAAGGAGTCAAAATCAGTCAAATCCCGCTGCTGAGCCATTGCTGGATCCCTGTTTACTAGGAACAGCCTTTATATGGAAATATGTTGCACAATTAATATTATTTGGCTAAAGAGCCACTGTAACACATCAAAGAAAGACATCTTACCGCTCTAAAGTGAAGGTGGGTGACAACAGGGTTTTTTTTTTTCTTGCACAGTTTGGAGTTGTTCCATTAGACATTTTTCTTAGTGCAAATTTGTACATTAAACCTGTTTAAAACCACCTGAGTGGTTACTGTATATTAATCCTCCTAAGGAACCACTGTTTTTTTGTTGTTGTTGTTGTCACCAATAAGGTCCTGGGATCTTTCTTGACAATGCATGAATATTATTCATGGAGATAAAGGTTAAAAGGCATCAATTTTAGAGTATTTGCTTCTTTCTTGGTCTAAACTCTTTCAGTCCATGTTAATGTTAAGCTTCTTTTCCTGCGGACACAGAGACAGGTGAGACAGACATGCCTAAACTAGGCTGGTTCCTGAACCCTACAACCATTTTCTGCCATTTGGGCATGACAGATTGGCTCTTCCAAACACACAATTATTCGTCTTTATCAGACTTTGTAGATTACACTGAGGAACCTGCTGGGTCTGTGCAGCCAGTTTGAATGAATCCTACCAATTGCGGTAAAAAAGAATGGTTGTACATCCAACCAGAATTAAAACAAACTCTTGACTTAAAATGATATGTACTTTCTCAGCAATTTGCAAAAGGATATAGCCAAATACTAGTTGTGGTATGTATGTATTTAAGCCCGTTTTTATCATTTTGAACCTGTGGACAAAATAAAATGAAAATTGAATTTAAACTTGTGAACCCGATTCTTGCTTTTTATCCGCGTAAATCTTTAAAAGCCCCCAAAATTAATTCATGCTAACAATGAGATATATATATATATATATATATATATATATATATATATATATTATATATATATATATTCATCTGCAATATATGAGAGAGAAAAAATGCCTCTGAATTTAGTAGAAGATTTCATGTCCCTAATCCAAACAATATTCAGCTTTTTTTTATATTAAACCCTGAAGCTGATGTTAGTAGTTAATCAGCTAGGTCATCTAGTAGTTAGCCTCCTTTCAGTTACTTATACTGTTTATATAGCCAAAGTCATGACAAGTCCTTTGTGATTTAAACACAAATGTTTAAAACCGTGGTGTACCAAGGTAACCTGTATTACCTAGTTCTTAGGTTACATAAGTGTTTCCACATCAGTTAGCCACATAGTGTACACTAAAGCTTAATTTCCAAATTTGTAAGAAAGAAAATTCAACATTAAAGATACACATTTGGGATGCTTTAGTTATGTGTACTTCAATAGTTACTCAACACAATGGTATTGTTGGCAAACAAGTTTTACAGACAACACGAAATCATGCTAATACAGTACTTTCTGCTGGGAGATGTTAGATTTGCAGAAAAACAGTACTGCATTTTTCTGAACAAGTGTAGGATTTTATAAGATAAGATTTATTTGTCACTGTCATCCACAGATTACAATGAGATTAAGATTGTGTTTAACTCGAGTTGAAGTGCATAATATACAATATACATATACATATGATCTCTCTTTGGAATGTTATTTAATGTTAAAGGTTCAAAATCATCAGGTTCAAATTACTTTGTTGTAATTTAGTTATAAAGGGTGCAACTAAATTACAACAAAGTAATTTAGTTACACCATTTATAAAAATAAATACAGGCAAAGAGAGCCAATAATTCTGGAGACAGACAGCAGATAAATGGGCTAGTGGTCATTTCCAGTGGACATCTCTCACTTTTATGTTGATTGGTCTGGAAAACAATTGCTCTATGCTGTCTGAGGCATATGAGAGAGTAAATATGTCCTTTATATAGAAAATTTATCATTATTGACTTTGTTTTTGATTCACATTCGTTAAGAGGAAGTGAAAACTTGTAAATCACTTGAGTCACTCAAAATGCATTTTGCATATTTACAAGCATTTGAACATTTTCTCCCACTACAGTCATGGCAGTAAAGTGATCTTCCAGGTTTTCCAGCTTGTGAGTTTCAGTATCCCTCAGAAAGATTGATTCTAAACTTAACTCCCAAATTACTCTATTATAAGTGGCTTTGTGCCAAATTCTGCTAAAATGATTGCAAGGGAAAACCTAATGTAGTTTCAATTACACCGGCTCTCTCTTGAATCAGTACATTATATCTCACTATATTATGTTTATATATTAAGTGTAATTCTGTGATGTAAAAGCTTCAAATGACCATCTGGAGATCCATCTTGATTTGTGATGTTATCTTATTTCTTCCCTTGAAACCATCTCATGTTTAGTGAGAAAAGATACCCCCCATTGTGACAATCCTCAATAGGGAGGCCTTGTACTCAAACCAATCCCATCTGTAAGGCCTTGGACGATTATTGAAGGATAATTGGGTGCAAGCTTGTTGAAATGGAATCCTGTGATAGAGCAGGAAATTCCAGTTTCATGGACATAAGCCTGGCACACATCCATGAAAGGTTCTACACCTGGTTTCATAAAAGCCACAAAGGAAAAAATGAGCACATGAGAGAGCTTTGAGGCTAATAAAAACATAAAGTGACCCTGGGTTTCATATGTCTACGCGATTCTGCCAGTGAACTTCACGCATAAAAAGACATTTCTCAACATGTTTCTTAGAATTTATTCTCAGTGTTTCAAGTAAAATAAGGACTTGATATTTTCTGATGCAATCACATGTTTTTATGCAGCGTCTGCTACAGGTGCCTATGCAAAATAGGTACTAAAAAAGACAAGTGATACTAGTAGAATATGTTAGCACAATAATATAGCTTGCACAGCATGGGAAAGACTGCTAACTTCACATGGAGGTAAATCCACAGACAGATGCTGCTAAGGAAGATGGCTTTTCATAGAGTGCTACAGCCAAACATATGAATTGAATGTTTAGTGGAAAGAAAAAGTCTGGCACAAAACTCTGAACAAAAAATTAAAATTGGTATGGCCAAAATCTTAAAAGAATTTTGCAGCAAAGGCAATTTAGAAAGTTTAGGAGAGATGTAAAAGTCATTGACTCTGATTGGGATGAATACTTTAGGAGAAGCCACACTTTGTTAAGGATCCTGTCTTATTCAAATAAAAGTTTTGAATGTGTTTTGCACATCCACAATAACTTTTCAGAACAATGTATGACAATAAAATGAGTTGAGTCGTTGAAGGGCATTTATTTTAGTTTTCTGTATTGATCGTCACTGGTGAAATATTCAGTGTGGCCATGACAATGACAAAGTAATCTGAAGCAACATGGGCGTTACCATAGGGATACAGCTGCATCCCTAATGAGGCAACGAAGAGTGAGATGACTATCTAGCTGACACAACTACACACATGTTCACACAAACGAACAGCACTGTCGCTGCCGGCTGGATGGATCATGTATGGTAATTAACTGTAATGATGTAAACAAGAATTTCTTCCACTACCGATGAACAGCTATCTTGTACGTTAGCAGTAGGACAGCAGAGATTTGCAGATTTAAAGTACCAGAGGAAAGAGCACCTGTCAGGTAATGAGAGCTGCATCATTTGAATATACAAGGATATTTTTTCTATCCTCCTGCTACACTCAGTTTCTTTGATCAAAGCAGAGGCATTTATCAGGTGGGGGAGGAAATATCAGAAGACACTGAGTGTTTCTGACTCAGGGACAACTCACAATAGATGGAAAAAAGAAGCAGGCTTTCTGACAAGATTGCATCATTTAGTGTATTAGTTTAACTTCTGAGGCTTCAAAGCTAACCTGAAATCGCCATCTACATATAGTTTGCTCTTTAGTTTCTCCTATGTCAGACACAATAAGAATCATCTGCAACTTGTTAAGGTCACAACCAGATAACTTAGGACTCCACTTTGAAAATCTCCACTAGGTTATTTTCTGCCAAACAGTTCTAAGGTCTAGGGTTTTAAGAACTGTGAGCTCCCATATGGAGCAGTTAAGCATACTATGGTTGTTCCTTTTGCTTTTCTTGGCCATGTCAAAGGCTATGGTTCTCCACCAGCTGATTGTGAAAATGTCTATGTTACTTAAGAGGACAACATTCACCAAAATAATAAAGGGTTTCAACCAGTTCGAGCACTAGACCGATGTTCAAGTTTACCCAAGTTTGCTGCAAGAAAGAATTGAGCAAAGAACGAGTACAGTTCCAGCAGTACTAGTTTCTGGCTTGTTTGGAGGACCAATAAACTGTCTTTAGCAACAATTCTGAAGTAATCCTGAACTGCTTCAATGGAAAATCCCCATGTGTATTTATGTGCTTTTATAACATGCATATTAAAAAGCAAAAATAATAATCACTACAACCCTAAACCATCTGCAGCAGATCAGCAGATTTCCTTCTATGTGCCAGTAGTTTAGCTAAGTGTGAAGGATAACACAGACCTATACATATATTTTACTTTAGTAGATAATTTTATTTTTCAGTACTGCAGAAAGAAAGCTAAGATGGATGCTAACAGTTGTTATAAATGTTTTTGTCATCAAAACTGATTTTATTTGCTTGTGCCAATTGATGTTTATATATATATATATATATATATATATATATATATATATATATATAAGCCACTCCAAAATCCTCAATTTTTTTCTTGCAACTCAACACTAGTTGTTCTTTTTATTTTGTTTTTTTCAGTATCTACATTGTTCCAAAATCCAGAGATTAAATTAATCCTGCGGCTTTCTGTACAATTTAAGAGCAGCTGTAGGAACCGTGCACAGCCAAAATTTCTGCAATCCAAAAACACAAACGGAACTGGACACCAATGCTACAGGAAGAGTGAAAATGGTTTCTGTGGTCTGCAAAAATCTATTGTTTCAGCATCAACTGTCACCAACTGTTATCCCTGTGCTTCCTGTTTCTTTGAGCATATCTATAAGTGGAACCAGAGTTGAAAATGTGACACCTTTACATTCCTGCTGTGGAGAAACAGTAAAAAAAGACGGAAATACCTTTTGTTTTTCTACATTTTCTACATTCTTCAGGTCGGTTCAATTAATGTATGCTTACTCTGATGTTTTTTGTCTCATGGCGCCTGGCAGGAACAACATCTGTTTAATCAACAACTTCCTATGACAGTCCCTCAGTTGGGTGCAAGCTGTCGTATCTATTCTCAGATGGTACCGCAGAGGGATACGAGCCTCATAGATATGCAAAAGAATCTTCACAGCCAGGTAGAGCAGCTGAGAAAAAGATAATGTGAAACTACCTTGAGAGCTGAGGGACTTTCCTACTGCTTGACTGTGCTTTAGCACTTAACTTATTTGAAGAGAATTTATTATTGGCAGTAAATTTTAACATAAAATGGAAGTGCTGATATTCTTCCGTAGAATAACTGGAAGGCCTTTCAAATGATTGTGAGGGGCTTGCGCTGCTTATAATCAAGACGTAGCATGTTCACATCAACCCACATAGGAGATAATTTCTCTCAGGTCCCATCTGCATTGATTACCCCTCTCAAGTTGTACGAAAATGTCATATTTTACATATTCTACAGTTTCATCTCACATAATGTTCTGCATCTCTCCTGGAATTAAGACAATGTTGAGGGAAACTGATGTGGGAGGGATGTTACCTTTACCCACACCTGAAGCGTCTTATCATGCTGTGGCTGCTTCTTTCTGAATTAGGTCACTGAGGTAATTGGGGTCCCAGTGGTCATTAATTCAAAGCTAGATGGCAGACCACCACTACCACTACGAGTATAATTGGGTCTAATTTGCCCAGTGTTGCCAATGATTTGGATCAGACAAACAGAAATGACTAATTTAAATGGCTGTGTGACCTTTTCAAAAGCTTCAGTCTAATTAACCTTTGTCGATGCATGCAGGAATGTTAAAGTAGGCTACAAAACAAACGACAACTCACTGAAAAGGGCCTGTATAAACTTGTTTATACTGCACAATGGCCTACATGTTTTCTTTTCACTCTGTTTGACCTATGTCATGTTTAATTATATGATTGACTAATATTTTCCTAAAAAAACAGCACAATTTGCATTAAAAATTGAGTAATGGCTTGAAAATCTACCTAACTCAAAATCTTCAACAATAAACTTTTAGACCTGAAAATTTGGCTTAGGGAAAATACGATATTTTGACATGTCTGGTGTCTGCAAAATAAGTCCAAATAATTAGCCCTGAAGCCCATGGATGGAAAACTGGTGTGAGGTGTTTACATTGACATGTTGTGCTTCGGTTTTGTCAAACATGATATCACTGCTGAAGTCTTTCTGCTTTGACATTGTGCTAACCGAGTCCTGTATGCTCCAGACCCACAAACTACCAAAAACTAACTTGTTTTCATGGAGGTGGTCACACCAATCCTCATGATGGTTTTCATTAGTTAAAGATAAACTTTAATATTAAGCATCTGGGTGCATTTTTATATTAAGTTAAAAGAAAGATGTTCTATTAAAGGCTACAATTTGTATTCATTTTTGATAAATAACAGAGAATCTCCTAAATGTTTTTTTTTACATACTACTTAATGTTGATTTAATATTCATAGAAATCAGTTAAAGGTAAGAAAAATTTAATTAACAAAAACAATCTGATGCTAATGCACAGCAGTAAGCAATTGCACATGTGAAAAAAATTGTACTTATACTGCAGTCAGTGCAGTGGATCAGACCTCAGTCTAGTCCCAATTCAGTTGAGTGGCTTAAACAGAAACACACAAGACAATCTTGTGCACATAGAGAGTGGTGCAGGTCTGATTTTATACTCTCAGCACCAAGCATGCACCTGGCTTAGGCTACTTTACACCCAATGGCCTTTACTGCAAAAATGTTCTTAATGGCACCACATATTAGTTTGACACCTCTTACAAACAGATCTTAACAGTTCTAAACCCATTAAAGCAAATTAAGAGTTTTGAACTGTAGGCAAACAACTTCCTAATAACTTTATGATCGGAAGTCAATAAAAATACAATTTGGGGCATTATTGTTGTTCAAATGTGAAGGCAGTTAGTCTTTTCCAAAAGGGTCAAATTCACTCTCCAGTTTATTTTTGAAAGATTTAGCCAATCTAAGTTTTTAATAAAATACAGAATAGTCTTCTGATACAAACATTTTCACATTTTTACTAAGAAACTTTACCAGGTTTGTCATTAGTGTACTACCAATAACCTTTCTTAACTTAATTTTAAATTTTTAAACTGATTGGTTGAGTTTTATTTCTAAAAAGTTCCATCTGTTTTAAATGCAAACCATCAGTGTTGCTTGCATACTTGGCAGAAGATCTAAGATATCTGAAGGGTTAATAAAACATATTACAAATTAGAAGCACTGCATTAAAACTTTTAATATTTACTGTTGACAGAGTGAAGATGGATGCATTTCAGCTCTAAGCTGTCAGCAGTATGCAAAGATTGGAAACACATCCATCTTCTTCTTGTCCATAATAAATCAGACCAATTCTGATGCACTTAGTACTGGTTCTTATTATTTTTGATTCCCATCCATTACTGTGCATTTCAACTAATATTCTAAAATGTTTTACAAAACTTTTAATATCTTTTCAAGTTCTTACTTTTTGTCACGTTGAAAAAGCTAATTTTAATGTATTTTCCTTAGATCTTATATGACAGCCTAATGCAAAGTGTAGCTAAAAAAATAAAAAATAAAAATAAAAACTTTTGAAAAGTCTGCCTTGTAATTAGCCCCATTTACTCTGAATACAATCTAATGCAACCAAAAGTCACCTAATTAATAAACTGTCCACCTGTGCCCTGTATAGACCTCCAGAGGGTTTCTTTTTAGAGAACATTAGTAGACCAAGGAAAGCTTCTCACAGGTCAGTAAAAAGGTTGTGTACAGGTTTAAAGCAGTGTTTGCAGTTGGAATCTAATATAGTCCTTTAACAGATACACAAATTGTTATTTCATAACCCAGATGTCAAATATATCGGCAAGTTGAGGACAGAAAGACAGACAGGGGAAACTGTGGTCAAATAGTCTAAGCAGATGAAAATAATGCTGAACAGAAACAAGAAAACCCCAAAAATAATCAAAACTAAACACAAAACTAAGCTGTAGAAAAATTTTAAAAGTGGCTACATTGTGCAAGCAGATCAGCAGTAATCCTCTCATTATCCTATCCCAGTTAATGGCACGGTTTACTTTGCAATGACAACAACCCAAGTTTGTGCTTTATCAAATTTCCCTTCTGCCAGTCATTACAAAATAGGACCAGAAGCTGCTTGCATTCTCAAATAATAATGTGCCACAAAACAGGGAGAAAAGCAGGTAGAGGAGAGATGTGTGCACAATCTGTTCAGAGGATACATAAATGATGACTAATTAATCATCTGGGGAGCTTGCAAGCCAAAGGGAAACGGATGAGGGACTAAATCACTAGAGTTTGATATGACAGCATTTGGAAACATAATAAAATGAAAGAGTCTCCAATGGACCCACTGTACAAGTAAAAAAAAAAAAAAAGATTTTCTAAGCAAGAATCGATCCACATAAATAAGAAGGAAACAGAAAAACTCAGGGCATAGAGTTCCTGAGAATCCTTTTAAAAAGCTGAAAAAAAGGTAAATGACAAGGTTATATCCAATAACACCTTGGAATCACCTTGCTTCACTCCTTTCATACTGCATTTTGTTTTGTTTTTTTTGGTTCCTTTCATGTCAAACATGATTCAGTCTGGGCTATCAGCTATCATCTTCAAGCAGAATGTGCATCCTGATTTGTGTCACTGAGCGATATTGTTTTTTGGGGAATGCATTCTGGGAACACCGTTGAGCAGGATGAATGAAAGCTAATGCTTCTAGCAGCCTTGGAATGAGCCCACAGAGAAGGGTGGTTAATCCTATCATTCTACACCATTCATGTGCAATCCACTTGGCTTTCAGCTTTTTTTCCCCTCAACAGGCAATTTGTGGCTTCCCTGCTGGATCGCTCCAAAGCCACTGTGTTATGACTACAAAACACTTCCAAGGCCGCCTGGGAGTCAGACAGGAGGCCACTAAATACAGTCTGCGACCCTGTCACGGCCTGTGCTGGCAGCTGCCAACCCCGCTGCCTGCTGCCAAGAAGAGCTTAATGACAAATACTTTCAGAAAACATCCCATTGTCAAAGTCATGATTGGATTAAGTTAAATGCTTGTGTCTTATTTTCACAATCTCAGTAAAGCTGGAATTATAATCAAACATGATGATTTGGAGAAACTTTGGGAATACTGTTTTTCTTAGCAGCAATGCAAAAGGAACATTTGATATGATCTGTAAAGTAAAATATCCAACAGTCTAACGCTGAATAACTTCCAGATGGTGGCATCCCTTTTTTCATAGCTTGACGTTTTTCTGTGACAGATGCTGAAGTTGCTTCGAGGAAGAATCTGAGCAGCCTTCCATAGCTAACCAAGGCAGAAGACCCATGTTTATGGTTCCATCTGTCTTGGTATTACTGGATCTCGGTGCTGCGTCAGGCACAGCTGATCACAACATACTGACTGGTAGACTGGATAAGTGGGTGGGATCATCTGGTACTGTGCTAAATTGGTTTAGATTTTACTTGGCAGATCAGAATTATGTTGTGCCAGTTGCCAAGCATAAACCTAAGGGAACAAAGGTGGGGTTCCACAAGGTTGTGTTCTCAGGCCACTTTTATTGAAGACTAAAGTGCTCTACCAACATAAGGCTCTGACATACTTCATCCAAAGCTGAACAGTCAGTGAACAATGACATGGTTGAGGACTGTTTTTTTCAATTGCATACGGTCTTAGATAATTTTCCTTTTACTTAAAGCTTACATTTAACTGTCACTTTTTTAAAAAATACATTCCTTGTTTTTGTCATTTCTTTAGCCATGTTCCTTTATTTTCCCGGTAAGCACTTCTAGCTACATATCAATAATGCTTTACAAATAAACTTGCCTTGCTTTCACCTATTACAAGTTTGCATCACTTCTAGGATATTTGGAGGAGGAAGACATTCCCTTTGCCACAGGTAAAGATTTGTTACCCAAAGGATCGGTTCAGGTCTGTGCAGAGCTGTGCAGACCTCTTAAGCATATCTAAGAGGTCGGATTGTACCATTACACCCAAAGCAAATACAGAAAATCATTGTTTTCTGCTTCCTGTCATGTATAAATTCATACATGATTTTCCTATTGCGAAGAACTCTTAGCAAACAGACCATAATATCCAGTATGCTGTATCCATCTCAGCAATCATTATTAGCCTTGTTAAATATGTCTGGGCTCAAGCAAATATTGACAACCTGCTACAGCCTCTTCATGCTTATTGACTGCCAAAGTAGCATGATTATCTCCATTCACACATTCATATCTGCTACAAAAAAAAATCCATATTTCTCACTAGATGCTGTATTTGGATCTGTTGAGGAGACCAAAAATAAAGTGTAGCATGATATGCACTGAGCAGTGGAGAAGGCTGTTTAACAATGTGCTGCTCACAATCCCAGAGCTGCAACTATACTCCCAACGCTGCACAGCTCCACGAGTCCTCTCTTATAATTCTGCAGAACCCACCCAGCAAATATGACTGTGGAGGTTGTGGTCAGTCAAGAGCTCAGGAAGTGGTACCATCCTGCTGCGCTTTCGACCATAAACAAAAATACTAAGGCATAAGAGTGTTCCTGGGAAAAAGGAAATGAGTAAAGAACACTGAAATTACACAAGCTACAACAGTACTTATCCATGTCAGACACACAGAGAAGACATGAATGCAGACATGCACTAATGCATGGTCACAGGTCAAAAAATAAGCTTTAGCCAAATGATCTGGAAAACCAACTGCTATAGACCACAGACCTTTACATGCAAAGTACTTTTGGACAGTTTTTCTTTATATATGACATCTCATAAGTGAAGTTATACACATAAAGAAAATGCAGGGTGAATTCAAAAGTGAAGTCAGATGCAGCCTCACACAGAAATGTGGATGTCGATGGTTGATTAAATTTTATATGTAAAAAATATAAGAGATGCACAATGACCCTGATTATTAGTAGATGTATTCAAGAAGCTCAGTTGTCCCATTTTATACTCAGATAGCAATACTATCAATACTGCTATTAAAAAGAGAGAACCACTCCACAATCCTGCTGACACCACCCAGTGACTTGCATTGTGTCATGAAAAAGAATGTGCTGCTTCTGAAATTCCATAATAACCTGACTAAATTCAAAAAGCAGTTTGCAAATTATATAATCATTTATAAGGAAGAAAAAAAAAATATTTGAACCAAACTGGCTCCATATTAAATAGTAATTTTGGAGGAGCTCATTTTACCTTTGATATTTTATGATCTGAAACATTCCAGCATCAGAAGCAAAAACAAAATATATCAGTAAGAAGGAAAGAAATTTTTCAAATCTCTGTAGATCCTGATTGTAATCTTTTTTTTTTACTTAGAAAATTACTGTGATACAGAGGACGCTGAATGGCAGAAATGAGAAACGTTTTGAAATCAAACAACCACAGTTTAAGTGTAAAAATGGTAAGACTGGGCAAATTTACAGTCTGGATCATCTCATACGGCACACAGCATCGCTGCCAGCATTAAACAGCAGGCATCTTGGCTCAGCCTCATTGTAATTTTTCACATGGAGGCAATCCCCAGGAAGTCCTAGACCCACATAGCATGAACTTGCCTTGGAGCCAAGCAACTGTGAGTCTAAATAAAATCTTTACATCTTTCTTTACATTCTAGAAAAAAATGGCATGGTGAATCATTTGTATAAAAGCCTGCACATGTTTAAGATATTGTACATATACTTAAATAATTTAAGACTATCAAAGCTTTATCAAGTGACTAAAACTGAAGGAATCTAGAGCAGAAAAAATAAAAATAAACGAAAGAGCTATATTGGAATGAGATCAAGAATCTCCTCAAATGTGAGATGCACTCACATGATGCTTTTCTCACAGCTTTAAATTACTTTGCAACAAAAACAAGGAAACAAATGACAGAACTTTTAGTAACCAGTCAATTTTTAAGAAAACAGTAGAAACTCCAAACTCTCACCCTGCATCTTCAATCTTCTCAAATAAACATCTTTCATAGCAGATTCAACACAGTTCTTGGCAAAAATATTTTTACATTTAGTCAAACTAGAAACACAAACATGTGATAGATACATATAATCTCTAAAATTCTCTTAGAATGCATGATGACTGTCAACATCCTTTTTCCAAGTCTTACTACACATTTTCAATTGTACTTAGTATCCAATTTTATCCATTCTAACACATGAAAATTATTTATACAACTGTATCTGTGGCTGAAGGTTTAGGATTGTTATCTCTACCAAAGATATTGCTTTACATTTAGGCCAAAAAGTTCCTTTTTGGTGTCATCAGATTGATTCCCTGGTTACTGCTCTTTTTGTCAGTTTGCCTCATGTGGACAACAGTCCCTGCAAAGCTAAACTAAACGGTTACAGCAGTTTATAAACTACAAGGAGCATTGATATTGCAGCGTTAGCCAATACTAATACAGGTTTACAGCTTTGTCATTCTTTTCTATTTTAGGATAATGGATTGAACAGTGAATGGTGAGATGGATAAATCTTGGTATATTTCTTTATAAACTAACCGTGCTTTAAACTTCACCACAGTCGTATCCCTGATGAGCCTGCTGTCATTGTCTTTTTGATGCTAATAGAACAAGACTCCCTGTCAATCTTAAAGGCCTTCACGGAACATCTGCATTTATAGTGAGATAAAATTACACATAGGCAAGCTCAATTTCTACTTTGGAAACATATGAAGAGAGTAGAGAGTTATCAAATTTGTCTTATTTTCAGCACAAGTTTGCCTTTTTCATCCACAGGTGTTTGTCTGTCATAACAAATTTTAAAATGAATTGAAGTTTGTGGCTGTAACCTGGAAATATTCAAGAAAGTTTAAGCAATGTGAATACTTTTCCAATGTGTTAAAAAGTGCATTCAGCATCTGAGCCTGTGCATTCTGCCTGTGTGCACAAGAACAAAAGTTAAACTTGCTGCCCTCGTTAATTAAGTGCATTTGTCCCATTTCATGCCAAAACGTCTGCTTTACTGAGAGTCTTTGATCCCACTGTGACTAACGCAGCACGACATAAAAGGGTAGGAATTAGCTTTCTTTCTTTGTATGCTAATTTATTAATTCTAAGAATAATGTTAAAAGTTCATTCAAACGCTTAAGTTCTTTAAGGTAAAGAGGAAAACATTTTCAGTCATGAGATTTGGTGTTACTCTTATTAACAAAGACCTTCACACATCTGACAACAATAAAGTTTTGCTACTTGAAGTGAAACTGAACTCTTACAGATTAACTAACAATCACTGAATCTTAATGCTTAAATTTATTTGTGATAGGGTTTTTCTCGAATCCTATTACTATTTAAAGCCCTGAAATCCTCATTAAGAAGCCAGACTTTTAAGATTTTCAAATGAACCCTCTCTCGCTATTTTATTCACCCCATAGTCCTACTTAGTAGGGTGCCCATCTTGCAAACTGCAGCTTATTTCTATCAAACTGAGATACTTTTGGATTAGTTGATAGGAGTTTAGGGCTGATCAACTAACAGAATATTGACCATAGTGTGCTTCTTAACAGGAAGCTGCACGATTTTTAGCTAAGCATAAGTAAAAGGCTTTAGGATGCCAACCCAACGAAGATCACGGATACTAATGTAGAAGCTAAAGGTAGGCCACACAATCATTTGAAGTAAGAACCAACTACTTTTTTTCTTTTCTGACCAAGAGTCTCCACTGTTGTTGAAGAATAACACAGTAGTATAAGTTAGTACAACAAAATGGACAGTGCCCCAGGTAATTTAAGGATCAGTCTTATTCTACAAGGACAGTCGATCACAGAAGATCACTGTTTTCACTGAAGCCTAGTTCAGTACATTTCAACTTCATAAATACAAGACAGAATCCCGGCTGCTCCCAGTGAAACAGGATCACTGTTTCTTGTATATGGATTATTGTATAAATAAATCAAGAGATGGGCCCACAGTAACTAATGCTTTGGAATGTGCAAGAAACAAGAAGAGAACTGGGTCGATTATGGATTGAAGGATACAAGTTGTTATGATATTGTTGTGATGAAGCATGGTGGACTGGGCCCAGTGCTTCAATGTAGGAGCTCTGGTTTACTTTTAAATCTCAGAACATATCCAAATAAAATAACACTTTGTTAGTTTTTACCCGGTGTTTGTTGTGGCTCTTGCCCAGATATATATTTTTTCAAAATCAATACATTTTCAGGACATTAAAAACTAGAAATTCTGATGCTGCATCTTCAATCTTCTCAAATATGCCTGTTGCACAATGACTTGGAAGCACATTTTTATATATCACAGACACGAACTTCAACATATTTTGTTGGGATTCAGAATGATTGATCAACACAAAAAGGCGAATAGCTGTGAATTGAAAGGATGTGTTTGAAATCTTTTACATATAGAAATCTGAGGCTTGCAATTATTTATCTCTCTTTAATCTGATTATTTGGAGTCAATTGCCTTCAGAACTTAACTATGGAGTAAGCATAGTTAAGTGCTTACACACAGGTGTGTAAGATTAATTTACACACCTGTGTGTAAATTAATCTCAGGATAAATGCCAGTGTTCTGTGAAGGCTTCGGAGGTTCCTTAGAGAACAAAGCTGAATAAAAAGCAGAAGACCAAGATGAAAGGTTTGAACATGTCATTGAATACTCTTCAATCAAATGGGAGGAGTACAGAACAAATTGACATATTTTAAAGGGTGGAAATTGTGCAACTTCTTTGAGCTTTATATCGTGTTATAATGTTATTCCCTCAGCAAAAACATACAAGGGGTGTTAATTTGATTCATTCATGCATTCATGAATATTTTCATATTCAGAAAAATATCCTAGAATCTCCCATGGTAGCCATTTGAGGGTGACTAAGCGCTTGCTCATTCAATGCGCCGCCTGTTTAGCCAAAGCACCGCATTAGCGCTTCAGTGTCCAACCGAGCTCTTGACCCACAGAGCACCCCTCGCCGCACCTTCCCCACACAGCTCTACCAGACTAGAGGCAGCAACAATTATCAAACAGCTGGTAGGGCTGCACATTTGCTGAGCTCTCCACAGAAAAAAAAACAATGTTCCTAAGAACAACTGTAAACGGCATCATGGAGTGTTCCAAATTTATTTGTATAGCACATTTCAGCAGCAAGGCATTGTTGTGATGATGTGCTGAAGGGGAAGTGTCAGAAACTGCATTAACTTCTTAAAGACACAAAGGCCGATTTCAAGGCATCAGATACAGCTATGATGCAAATTCAAATTTTTGATATATAAAGCATTTTCATAACAACTGAACATAGCACAGTTTCTTGATTGTACTATAGAATGGCACTATGTGTCTGGAAAATGCAACCCCCTGACCTCCATTTCCTCTTTTAGTCACAGTTGTTCAAACCAATATGCCAGGCAAGGAGAACATTAATCAGAGAACGATCCAAGAGCCCCATGGTAACTCTGGATGTGCTGCAGAGATCTATAATTCAGGTGAGAAACTATACTGGCCAATGTCAACAATACAAATGCTGTTGAAAGAATGTCTGATGAATACCTCTTTGGCACAAGACATGTAGGGGACAGAAAAATTGTAGGAAAAGCAGTCCTGGTCAGATGAGACCAAAAAGAAACTAATAAACTAAAAATTCCCTATATGCAAATATTATGTGTGGTGAAGCAAGTTGGACAGCCTGGTTAGTCCAGTGAGACTAGCTTATGCATGGAATGTCATAAGCTTTGAAATGGAGGCTGGGCAGAAGCACTGTTAGCAGAACAAGGTTTACAGATCAGCTGATCATCAAAATCCAGCTGAAGGTACTTGAGAGCTTATAGCTATGCACTGCCCAAACAACAAACCCGGGAATTTGTTGTGACATACCTTGATACTATGACGAATTTCTAATTGATGTAATACATTAACGGGCATTATCACCAACCATAAGTAAGTGCAACAGTTTGCTATATTGTTATATTGTCCTATTGTAAATGGCTACTTGTATAGCACTTTGTCAAATTCAAATTCATTCATGTACCATTAATACACACATTCACACGCTAATCGTGATAAGCTAATGGATTATAGCCACAGCCACCTCAACATTGCAGATTCAATGCAGAATGGTGGACTGACATTACTGTTGACCAATGAATCACCAATGACATCTTCGGGATGTGGAGGGCATATATATTTATAAAAATTAAAATACTTACTACTACTTCAAAATCAGAAGAAAAACTCACTTCTAAACATATACAGTATGTCAGACATTTGGTTTCACAGCCCATTTAATTGCCACCAAGGGGAGTTTGTAAAGGATTACGTGTCACTAACAATAAGTCATCAGCTGAGCAGGGGTTTGTCACAATAATTTTTAATGAGACTGGCAGTCATCTATATCTCTCTGTAGGTGAGTGCCTCCACTGATTGGCCTCTGATGAGGAAGCAGGGTAGTAGGTTGGCACCAAAAATTTGATTTCTGGCTCTTTGGTGTGATACTGATTGGTCTAATGTCTAAAACACTGCATTGCCAAGCTCAGATTGAAACAGAGATTAAGGCTTAAGGAGGTATAGAAGGAATATTAACAATAAGATGAAATAAAAACTTTTTTGTCCATAGAAATGGAAATTTTACTTGCATAATCTACCTCCCATAAAAACACCACATATTGCACAACATCATAAACATGTTAGGTGGTCTGCGCCAATGTTGTCCTCATTTCCCCATAATTTCCTTAATTCAATGCTGATTTTAAGTGTGTGTGTTTAGAAGAAAAGAAAAGAGGTTTGAAGGGTTGAAAGATTGCAAGAATTATGCCCTCTTAATCACATTCTTTTTGTTGCACATTATTAACCATTTAAAAAAAATATCTAACACTGTTTGAAAATTTGACAAGCAGTAAAGTTTTAAAAGTCGCTTCTCAAACAAAGAGAAAAACAAACAGCTATTTACAGTTGAAAGACAGATAGGCTTAAACAAAGGCTTATGATTTATTTGAACATCTTCCAAATGCCATGCCAAAGTTTTCTACATGAAAAGCTTTCATTTGACAACACATTACCATTCTGCTTTGTTTTCTGTTCCTTTTGTTTAAGCAAAGAAGATTAAACCAATTTTCAGAACTGTATCTAAAATGAAAAGTGCCAAATCCTTCCGCTGCTGTTCTTTTTCCAAATTTAAATGCTACTTTTTTGTGCTTTTTTTAAACTCTGAAGAATTTAAACATATTGTTTCTATTACTAGGGTGAAAATCAAAAATACTGTACTCACCACAGTCCTCAAGTCATACTCCTTCACCAAATCCAGGGAGTTTTTATAGCAGGAGGTAAGATCTTTTATCTCTTTATCGCCAACATGACCTCTAGCCACTGGACCTACAGTGTGGATCACATCTGTTGGAGGAAGAGCAAATATTTTCTGTAACAATAGCCATCACCAATCATAAAAGAAAAGCTGGAAGTATTTTGTGTGACTAGAATTGTGTTGTAGAATTTACAACTAAAGCCATTCTGTCAACAAACCACAGCTCGTACTGGATGTGATCTGACTGAGTTTGATCCATTTTGGGAAGAAGAATTGGCAAAAGATTTCATCCTTTAAATGTGCAAATTAGTAGAGACATCCCCAAAAGACTTGCAGTTGTAATCAACTTTGTGTTGTCTGTTATTTAAAATTCCAATAAAATACGCTGTGATTTGTGGTTATAACAATGGGTATTAAGCGTTTTTCCAAATTCCTACATACCAGCTAAACAGCTGAGCTCGACGTTTAAGAATCTATAAGATCATCAAAATAAATAATAAGATATTAAAGTTTGTCTTCGCAATGAGACAATCACTCATGTAGACAATTTAAGCAACTCTGCCTCAAAAGAATGCATTAATTGAGATGCTTTGATAGGAAATCAATTACAAATTCTTTCATGCCATCTTCTCAATTATTGATGTCTCCACAAACTCGTTTCCCCTCACAAAGTAATATCTTCACCTGTCAGTCACTATCTGTGTTACTGGCTTGGCCGGTTTGAGGAATGCAGCTTCTTAATTGAATCATAGGAGTGATGACAGGAAAATAAGACAGTCAAAACGGTGTCTTAACAGAAATGTAGCCTTCTGCATTCTGCCTTGCAACATTGGCATTGTCAGTGTCATACAGGTCGGATCAATGTCAATAAAAAAGTAT
>CAEFZX010027390.1:0-15539 GCA_903066825.1 Alfaro cultratus | reverse complement strand
AGCGCCCTCTTGCGGTTTAGTGTGAAAATAACATGTGATATGATATAATAATGTGTTAATAATTTCACACATAAGTCTCTCCAGAGTATAAGTCGCACCCCCGGCCAAACTATGGAAAAAACTGCGACTTATAGTTTGGGAAATACGGTACTTGAAGCCATAGTAATAGATTCTTATGTCCCAGGGTCCATTTAGTGTTCTTAATTATGATTGGTAATTTTTACTTTAAACTCTTAAGAAATGTAGGGGTTTAACCAGCAATTAACAACCTTTACTATCCACAGAGCCACTTTTACTAAACCTTCCTGATCTTTTCCTGATCTTCCTGATCTTTTACTAAACCTTCCTGATCTCATTTCACTCCTCTGGAGTGAAATGAGAATCAAGTTAATTACGTTCTCATGTAAAGTAAATTGCACTCAGATTTACCAGTTGTTTTTATTCCTAAATAAAGAGGCACCAAAAGTGTTTAGAAATAAACACAAAATCTGCAGCTTAATGACATTAAAGACTAAAAAAGGAATATAATATCTAATAAATGTAGACCACACACATCCTGGACACAAACTGTTCACCTGGGTGCAGAGTTTGCATTTTGCACTAATTCTGCTTCATCTTCCTCGTTTGTAAAAAAAAAAAACAAAAAAAAAACAACAACCTGTGAATAGACAACTTTACAAAATTAAAAACTTTTATTTTTGTTTTACATTTTATTAGAGCTGCATCTAACAATTTTATGTTGATTAATCAATTAATCAGATAAAAAGAATTTATACATTCTGCAGATTCTTTAAATTTAACTACTTAAGTCTTGTTTTATTCAATATTAGACATGCAGTAAACTATGCAAATGTATAACTAATTCCTTTTTTAAATATGAATATAAACATTTTATTGCCTAAAATGCAACCACGCAGCTTTCTTTTACTGAAAACTTGATCATTTGTAGCAGAGATTGAATCTGCAGCTAAAATTATTTCCAATAATTGGATCAAAACATGATTGATAGGATATTTTTTAACCCTTTCATGCATAGTGGACAGCTATCTAAAAGCCATTTTCTTGTGCTTCTTGTGGATTTTTATGTCATAAATGCACATAAATGGACACTAATGCATCATAAAATACACTATCAACTACTGGCTATCAGCTGCAAATGCAAGAAATTATTTTTGTTAAATCCAATATGGCCGACAGACAAAAAAGCATGTCATCTGACCCGGTTCCTCCTTCTACTATAGACGACTCTTACAGGTAAAAACAAATATTGTGACATCAGATAAACCCTAAAGAACAATACTACTGATGTATTTTTCAAATAACTTTGTATTTGGAGAAAATTACAATTGATCACCTAAAAAAAATTATAGGTGATCAATTGTGTATATATATATATATATATATAAATTTTTTTTTTTTTTTTACAAAATGTTTTTTCCTACCTTTTTATTCCTTAAGAAAATAAATTTAAAAAAATTTTGGAAAAAAATCCTGACACAAAGGATCGTAATTCATGCATGAAAGGGTTAATATTTGAACCAGATGAAACTAAAAGTCGGCTGCTTGAAGAGTTTCTGGAAGAACATATTGACAGGTTTTTTATTTTTTATATTCTTTGAACAGTTAATTACTGATCTGATTATGTTAGTTCAGTAAGTGACCTACTTCTGAGTCTGTACTCCAGTTAATGATCGATTACTAAATTAGTTGATGATTATTTCACCATGATTAATCAGATTAGTTATTCCAGCCCTAATCTTTATTTCAAACTCATTTTTATAAGTTCCTGATGAATGTTAAGATCAACATCATGAATGTTCTCAAAGGGCTGGTTATTGCTGAACGCAATAATAAATTATAATAAATTGTACAATTAAATATTTAACATCCTTTCACAATAATGTAATTTTGCTATATACATATAAAACTTCAGTAATTTGAGTGACTAAAATATTTTAAGGTTCTTTAGAGTCTAGAAGCATAAAAAATTGCTTATTTGCTGACAAGCTACTCCATCCAAAGTGTTAAATATAGTTATATTAGTAAATATAACTATAAGGAACATAAAAAGATTGACACGTAATTTAGAGCAACAAAATGTTCCTCTAAACAACTGGAAATAAATTCCAGTTGTTGGAATTTATTTGGAGATATTCAGACAGAAATGTTGCTGAAAGCTCATTTTACTCAGATATTTATTCGTTTGGGAAAAACACCAGCAAACTTTAATCCTGAAAAACCTCGACTGGAGACATGAAAATATAACCAGGTAGTTTATGTGTAATTGGAAGACGTTATTTCAAATACCTAAAACCAACTATGAAGTCTCAAAGGCAAACATAAAAAAATACAATGAAAATAAATCAGTTGTTTCATCCTAATTAAAGTGTTCATATGTTTTTGGTTGTCCATAATTCTCTTGATTTTTATGAAGAATCCGACCGTCTCATTGTCTTTCCAACTCTTTAACCCAACTTTGTTGTCATGGTTACTGCTCTATTTAAAAAAAAAAAACAACAAAAAACAAACAACAACTTTGGATAAAAAAAACAATTCTTAAGCCTGGTGGGAGCAAGTAAAGCCTGGTGGCCTGCCAGGCTGATGATACTCTGGTCACTAATCGGCACTGACTTATCGGCGCCAATTTCCTTTAACTTTTGGAGATCAGTGATTGGCTGATACTTACATGTGAAGATGATCTTATCCTCTGATCTCATCTGCCTCAGCAAACGTCTAACATCGACCACTGACCACTTTTATCCGCCGTTAGAGAGGTTTGATTGTTAGCCCCGCCCACCAGGTCACAGTCACCCATCTTTTACCAACTCAGCCACTTTCTTGCTACATTTAGCAACAATTCAGATAAAACGGATCGGAATGGGCAGGTCAGGTTTTTTAAGGATCGGTAATGGGTCATAAACTTGTGATCAGTGTCACTAACCGTGTGTGTGTCTGCAGGACCTGGTAAAGAGCCACCTGATGTACGCCGTGCGCGAGGAGGTGGAGGTCCTGAAGGAGCAGATCAAGGAGCTGATCGAGCGAAACTCACAGTTGGAGCAGGAGAACACGCTGCTGAAGACGTTGGCCAGCCCGGAGCAGATGGCCCAGTTCCAGGCTCAGGTTCAGACCGGCTCGCCGCCCGCCCCGCAGACCGCCGCGCCCTCTGGACCGCCCAGCGCCACCGCCTCCGGCCTGGCCCAGCCCGCCTCGCACAGCGCCGGCCCCTCGGCGTAGTCCGACGACACAAACTGAGCGACCTCTCACGTTTTAGTGGCCGCGGCGCCGCAGTTTGCCTTCCTCAGCTGGAGGTCGACGCTGTCAAGATGAGAATTTGCACATATTTATCTCTGAAGGATGCAGCCAGCGGAACGAGCGAGCGAGCGCAGAGGACAATCTTCCTATGCTGTGTGTGTGAGGCGGCCAGGAATCATCACACGTTTGCCAAATAGCCCTCGGTCATCAACAAGAATGTGCTACCATGAAGAAACAGTCAGTGACGACATTACGCTTTCATTAAAATGAGATCACTGTGCCTGTGTCTAGGTTTGACGCTGACAGCAGCAGCAGGCGGTTCTGGTTGTCGTTGTTTTGCTGAATGATGTAAATAAAAAGCGGTTCTTTAACGAGGCGAGATCCTGAGAGAGATGAAGAAGTTCTTCTCAGTGACAGAAAAAGATTGTGAGCCATTATTATTATTAATATTATTATCACGTCAAAGTCCCCATCTGGAATGGGGGAGGAGGTTATTTTCAACGCTCGGCAGCATTGATGATGTTACTCAAACTGTGGGTTGAACAAAAACCTGGTTTCTTACGATGAAGATGACGACGATGATGATAAATCTATTTTCAGTATTTCCCTTTCAGGCTCGTCATTTTGCCCTCGATGAAGCTCACTGTTGCCGGCATGTTGCTTCTTCAACCTCCATCGACACTTTGGGCTAAGCTGCATTTTTCTTTTTGGTTCAAAGTTCAACGGGCAGATGTACATTTCTGTATAGTGTAAGTAGGATGTAAAAAAGGAGGAAAAGGAAGGAAGAACAGATGCTATCTAGGTCATGCAGATTGATGCGGAGGAGTCTGTGTCAGCCATCTTTAATGCTGTAATTTCTGGACTTTGGAAGGAGGGTTAGGTTATTTAACTGGCAACAAACAACAATGTTGTCCAACTCTTTTACTGCAACGTTAACTCTGACTGTACACCATTTCTCATTGCTCTTTTTGTTAAGTATTGCACCTTTTGGGGTTTATTTTTTCTTTTCTTTTTGACAGTGAAACCCTTTTGGACCTGAAAAAGCAAACTTAGGAAGAAAACAAAAAAAAGGAAAAGGCTCTGAAGATGTTATTGTTTTTCATTCTGTGTATCAGTTGTATGCTCATGTTCTGTGCATGTTTCTTCAAAGACCGGATGAGATAACAAAATACCTACAATTGCACTTGACAGCTGCACTTCACAACTTTCAATAAACCTGCTTAAGAGTAAAAACCTGGTCGCTGTCTTTGTCTCAGTCAACAAGATGAGTTCCATTAAATTTGTTTTCTGCTGGAAAACCTTAAAAATTAAGTCTTAGATCTTTTGACCTACTTCACGTTGCCTGACAGGCTCTTGTTGAGATTTTTATTCTGTAGCTCATGCATGAAAGTGGTTAACCAAACTGAAGTTGAAAAAATGTTAATTTATAACTTAACCAAGGCAGAAATGATTAGTTGTACCTAATTTAGTTAAAAAGTAATCATTGTTTAAGTATAACCACTCTACAAAAGGTCATTTGCTGAAAGAACAACACACTCAGACCAAAAGTTTAGTCAAAACTATAAAGAATATATAAATTAAAATGAAAAACATTTGATTGTAAATGTTCTACCCAGGACTCAAGTGGCAGTTTTTACACCTGGTTCAAATAGTAGTTTTACTGTCACAATATTAATAATTTTATCCTAAATTAATCTCCAGGTTAGCCCTATACCAAGTCGAGCAGAAAGCGCTGAGCTTTCCACATGTTGATGGAAACATATTTTTGTTGCTACATATTATTAGTTTCTCGAGTTTCTCCACTTTTTTCCATACATTTTGTGCCATTTCAACCATTCAACTTTTACCATATTCTACTCATTCAGGACATGACTGCTACCTTTTTTGGTATTGACATATTCAACGGTTTATAAAATATTCAGCTTCATGTCTACATCATCTTGGGCCTCGTTGAAATAAATGGGACATCCTTAATTTCTGGAAAAATTCAGCTAAAAAGATTTTTCGCAGCTAACTTACTTTTCAGCTTCAAACGCCATTCAAACTTTAAAATGTATTCATACCCTTCAACTACTTCTGTTTCCATCCATCGTACACATTTGTAAACCCCTAGTGGGGTCATTTTGGCTGCTGGTTCCTTTCTCCAACGGGCGAGAGGCGGGGTCACCCAGGAGAGGTCGCCAGTCCGTTGCAGGGAAACACAGAGGCAACCAGGACAAAAATAATCATGCACCCACACCTAAGGAGAATTTAGAGACCAATCAATCTGACAGCTTTAGGACTGTGGGAGGAAGTTGGAGAGAACATGCAGAAAGACTCCGGGCGGGATTTGAACCCAGAACCTTCTTGGTGCAAGGCAAGTACAACTACAAGTAGGGCTCCAACGCCAACCCTCCTACCAACCTTCCTTCCAACTCTCCTACCAACCTTCCTTCCAACTCTCCTACCAGCCTTCCTACCAACTCTCCTACCAGCCTTCCTTCCAACTCTCCTACCAACCTTCCTACCAACTCTCCTACCAGCCTTCCTACCAGACTTCCTACCAACCCTCCTACCAGCCTTCCTACCAACCTTCCTACCAACCCTCCTACCAGCCTTCCTACCAACTCTCCTACCAACCTTCCTACCAGACTTCCTACCAACCCTCCTACCAGCCTTCCTACCAACCTTCCTTCCAACTCTCCTACCAGCCTTTCTACCAACCTTCCTACCAACTCTCCTACCAGCCTTCCTACCAACTCTCCTACCAACCTTCCTACCAACTCTCATTTCCAGCTGCCATTCCTACCCCAGCAGACCTTTAGTTCTCCTTCCTTACCTGTTTCCTACCTTCAAACCATTGGAGAAATCAACCACAATATGCTGGTGCACCAATCACCATGACGACGTTGCCTGGTTTGCTCACATCTAGAGTAACTAGTTACTATCCAACTCTGATTATTTTATTTTTTTTACATTAATTATGTGTGAAAAAGCTTTGCACTACTACTAGTAATAACAATAATAATACATTTTATTTATAATGCCATTTATATATGATATCTCAAAGTGCAACAAAGGTCTAAAAACAATAATGAAAAAATTAAAATATATATAAAAAAACATTAAGAAAGTTAACCAAAAATGTTAGTAAAAAGAAATGTCTTAAAACTATTAGTATATAAAATATGCAATTTTCTTTAAAAGGCTTTTCTTTAAAAAAAGAAAAACCTTAAATTTGAGTTGGTGAAACCTGCAGAAACCTTGAGATGCATTTTTCTGTTCTGGTTTCAGTCTGCAGTGAAATAAAACTGACTTATTGATCTTTAGTTTTAACCACATTTCCATCAACATGTGACCCAGTTTTCAGAACAAACAGTGACGGCTCCAACTGCTTCACATTTATTTGAAAAACAAACAAAAGACAACAAAAAAAACACCAAAAACCCACATTCTTCATTCGTACAGTACAGAAGAAAATAACACAGTTATGGCACATAGTCAGCAGGATTCACCGCCAGCTCACTCACACACACACACACACACACACACACACACACACACACACACAGGAGCCAAGCGACGAATGAAAGTCGTTCTGCAGCCGGCGTGGTTTTAGACTGTCCGTAGAAAAGCTGTCAGCACCACAGACTGCAACACTGGAAACGCTGATCGGGGGTCAGAGGTCGCTCTGAGGGGGATGAGGACGCGAGTGTGCAGGCGATGGCTGGCCGGGCTCAGTGAGGGCATGAGGAGGGGGTCAGGGGTCGCGGCCCGCCCCCTGTGTCACATCCCCATACGGATACTCTGGATGATCTGGAATATGGCTGACAGCCCAGAGACGCACAAGTCAGGAGGTTTCCAAGATCAACATTAGAAACTCTACGTTTGTAGAGTAACACCAAAAGAAAATGTGTCACTCTTAAACTCCCACACACTACACACACACACTAAAATGTTAGCTTAAGAGCTACAGATCCCTTCTGTTCAGGCATTTCCAGAACCTTTGAAATTTTCCTCCTTTTCCTCAATGTTGGCTATTGAAATTTTAAAGATCTATTATGCAAAATTCACATTTTGCACATTTGTATACCTCCATTTGGTCTATATTGTTTCTAAAAACAGAACAAGTGTTTAAAAAAAACACACCCAGACATTTTTGGCAGTAAGTTAAGGTTTTTTGGTGTTTAGAAAATGAGACGTTTCAAAAACATCCTGATTGTTGAGTCACAATGTCAGTAAAATCTGCAGCCTCTCAGTCTAGTGGCTGCAGAACATTTTAAACCGAGTGGGTTTTCACCTGAACTAAATACAGACAGAGTTACAAGAGAACAGTTTTAAATTAACAAATATTCATGTGATAGAATGGTCTAGTCAAAGTCCAGACCTGCAGCAATACATTGCTGCAGGTCTTTATACATTGATTAGTTCAGCTACTTTTACGATGAAGAATGGGTAAAATGTCTTAAAATTTGCTGTTTCGACTTGTCAGTGTTGAATAGAGATGCATGCCACACTTTTCAGATTTTGTTATATTTATAAAAAGAAATTTAAACCAACGCATAATTTTTTCCCTCCTGCTGGGTTTACCTGATCCACAAACAACGAATACAAAGAGGGCGAGAAGCCAGGGGCCGACGGGGTACTTCTCCTCTTGGGGTCGCTACGGGAAACACAGGCACACACACACACACACACACGGTGTAGATTAGCACAACTGACACAAAACAAATGCATGAAGCTGCAAAGTAAAAGTGAATAAGTTTGACAGAAAAGATGATGATGGTTAAATATTTTTGTTTTCATTTTGTTGAAGCTCTTCTGCAGTTTTAAACCAAACCATTGTTTCTGTGGTGGGAATATTTTCTGCAATTATTTAAAGTCAAATAAAATAGTTTTTTGGTTTCACCACTAACATGTATACACACATAAATGACATCATCAAACTGATTCCTCTACAAAGAAAAAGCATTTCTTTAAAATGTATTATTTAGTCCCTGTTACTTTGATTTTTATCTATAGACTCCATAGTTTATGTTCAAACTTTTTGCCACATGTTTTACAAAAACACAAAAGTTTTATTGAAAATTTGGTTCCTGTTCAAGAAATAAAAATAACCTCCTTGGAAACTAAATTGGCCATTTTTTCCTGTGCTAAAATGATAAAAACTATATTTGGATTTTGAAATGCAGAGTAGTATCTAAATGTAGCACAATATTTTAACTACTTCAAATTAAGAGGCTGACAAACATTAATGTACAGCAAACAAATTAACAAGTTTGATAATTTACATTTCCCGTACAGCCGACACCAGGAAGAGATTAACGTAGTTTGAGAACCAACTAGAAATTATTTTTCCGGGTTAAATAGTATTTAGTTTGTATTATTCATTATACAGCATTTCTGTCATGCTAACTTGGTGGTGTGGGGGCCTTAAGCAGGCGCTTAACTCATAATACTTTGGGCCGGCTCGGCCTTTGATGACTCTTTGATGCATACAATGCTGTAAAAAGGAGTTTGTCTTTTGTTTTTACTTTTTTGACACACTTACAGGTTTCAAATCATTAAATAAATTTGATTATTTAAATATACCAACAGTATATAGTAGTTTTTTTAGCGTTGCTAATCCGCTCCTATCTTGTTTTCAGAAACAGTGACGCTCTGCGGCTGCACCAAGCTAACCCTAGCGTCTTGTTATGGACAGAAAAGTGCTAACTTGGTGCAGAGTTTGCGTTTACTTCCCACTGTGGGCTCAGAGTGGGTCGAAGGACCGGCGTCACCGTGAGCTCATGGGCTTGTTGCGTGTTTGTGGGGGAAGCTTTTAGTCAGTCAGGGATGATGTAAACAAAGCTGGAGGAAGAGAGGGAGTAGGTGGAAAACAAAAACATCTTCAGATGCCGGTTTACACGCAACTGAAAGAATCTCCAAGATGATCCGTGAAATTTGTCCTTTCCCAAAGCAAATTATTTGAATAAAGTCAACTCTCATTTCTTTATATTTAGTTTCAAAAGAGCGAGAGTAAAAGGAGCAGAGGAGGAGATGAAGAGTCTAACAGATGGAACAACATGAGATCTGGACAGACGAAGACGAGGAGGATATCGGATGAGTTATTTGTCACATTTTTAACACAAGAGAAGAGAAGAAGAAACTCCAAGAGTTTGTAATTTAAATTTTAAAAATCTGTATTTAATCACTATGGATGAATTTATTCATAGTAGCAACAGATAAAAAAGGTGAGAGACGCAGAAAAATAAAAATAGTTAAAGGAGGGAAGAGAAAAAGATGCATGGATAGAAGAAGGGAAGGAAGGAGGAAAGAAACAAAAGAAGACATAAAAACAAGAAAAGGATGAAGGAAAACACAATGTAGGACACAAGGAAGGAAAGAAGGAAGAAAAGTAGGAAGGGAGGAAAGAAGGAAAAAAGAAAGAAATGAAGCACAACAAAGCATACAAGCAAGTAAGGTTGTTTTGTGTTTTGCATAGAAAAGGCTATTGCTGTTAATCAAATAAAACATTTTGTAAAAAATAAATAAATAAATAAATAAATAAAGAAGTGGTCATACTCCTGCCTTTGTTTGTTTTTAAAGGAAATTTAGGAACAGTTTTATAAGTCCAAAATTCTGATTGCTGAATCTTTACACAATAAAATAAATTTCTTATAAAACATCTTTAAATTGACACCAGAGATTTCTGAGGTGGGCTAAGCCCCCCAATACCTCAGAGCCCTAGATCCGCCCCTGCTTTGTAACAGCATATACCTGTAGCAAACAGCAATAGTCTAAATCCATTAACGGAAATTAACAAAACTCCTCATCTGCTGTAATTAACAGGATTATCACCCTCACGCCGGGCTGAACGTCACCTATCTGGGCTAATATGTCATGTTGGCATCTGGCTGTCACTCTAACGGCTCACCAGCGTCTTGGCCACGTTTCCTCTCTGCGTGATGTTCTTGCTGTGTTTCTCGTTGGCCATCCGGATCCTCTGTTTGGCCACCATCTTCCAGGGAAACTACACAATCAGGGCTTTTACTCTGTTTAGCCTGTTATTTTCCTCTGATGCTGCAGGCTGGCCACAGCACCGCCGCGTCAAGCTAGCGCAGCTCAGTTGCTAGGAGACCAAAAACTCGCGGGTCAACCTTCAAAATAAGAGCACAGAATGTAGGATTTAAAAAAAAAAAATCAGAGCGCGTCAAGAACACGAAGAAATTACCTTTCAACCGTAAAACGTTGTTAAAAATGACCTTGTATTATCATGTTAAGAGGCATCCAGAGTGTTGAAAGTAAGTTAATGTGATAATGCATTGAAGCATGTTATTAGGAAGGGCATTTAAAGGAACAGTTCTGCTTTTTGTGAGCAGCTTTTCAACGGTTAGCTTTGCACCTGGCGGGCATGAGCGCGTGGAAACAGAAATTTTACCTGTTTTAACGTGTAATTTAATCAGGAATCCATTTATTTGGCTTAACATTTACATATAAAGTTATATTTATATTTAATGCATTTATGCTGTGAACGCAGGAAAGCAAATTAAAATTGTTTGTGCATACAAACTTGACCAAATTTGATATTAAAATGTTGGAATGTTTTATAAAAGTTAGGATGAAATACATTTAAAAATTAGTACAAAATACGGCTATTATTAACTTCTTCAGATTTTCTCTGACAATATACAGAAGAATCATCCTGCTGAAAACCATTAACATTTACAACTTTTTGAAGAAACTTGGATATTTCAGATTACTATAACATTCAACTTCTGTTTTTAAGGTTATATTTTTAATTAATTCAAAATATTCTTGAATTTAGTTTAGCTAAACCAAACAAATCTTGAAAATGTAACAATATTCTGTCATATACCTTATTAAATATGTAATTTTAGCAAATTTACTTCAGAATGTGTCTATTTACTGTACATTTTATTAAAAAAGTAGTTTGAATTTACAAGTATTTAAAGTTGATAATACATTTCCATATGTTAAAAAACTGTGTTTTTATGTAAATTTCTGTCCTATTTTTATTTATTTTGGAGCATAATTTGGAATCTGCTGTGTTTTAAAAGGTTGTGTTTTAAATATATATTCCCATGACTGGAGCAATTCTTTATAAAGCGTGATGCCAGTTCTTCTAAACTGGAAAATATGTCTGACACGAAGAAAGAAAAATAATTAAATAACATTAAAATGTAGAAAAATCTGGCTCATGTTTTCCAACAGAAAATATGACATCTTCCACATTTTTTAAATAATTTCAGTTTTAATTTAAAAAAGAGCAAAAGAGAGCTGGGAGTGAAGATGGGAAAAATAACTTTCTGTCCTACCTTCACAAATGTAAATATGTGGATTTCATGCTGTATTTTTTTTTATTTTATTTTTCTAAAATGTCTCAGATTGAACGTTTCAGTGAAAAACTGGTAAGCATGGTGAAGGATCTGTTATGCTGTGGGCCGGTTTCTCTTCCAAGGGTCCAGGAACATCATGAACTGTTTTACAAGCAGATTTAAATTAAAATCAAATCAAAAACATAAAAATGAGTCATCAATGGGTCCTTCAGCAGGATATTGATCCAAAACTTTAAAAGCAGCAGCCTGACCATGCAGGGGGAACATTAAGGACTAATTTTTACCTAATATAAAGAGTAAACATGCTTTGGTTTTTATTCTCTGCCTCTGATGAGACGAGCTTGCTCGATGCTGAGAGCAAAAGCCAGGGAGAGACGGAGCAGCGGTTGCTTAGCAACTGAATCAAAGACTTTGCTTAGAGAAAAAATATAAAAATAAAAACTCCAACAAGGAAGAAAAAAGGAAAACAGATGGACTTGTCTAAACAGTTGATTCATAATCAAATGACGAATATGACAGATTAAAAGAAATCTAATCAGCTTGTTGCCTTTATGAAAACAATTTATTAGGAATAAAAGAGGGAAAATCAGTTTTATTAGATCAAATCCTATAGGTTTCTCTGCTAACTGACCAATTATTCACTTAGCTTTAACTGGTGAAACTGGAGGCGGGTGTTCTGTCCGATTAGCATACCCTATCAGAATAGCATACATGCAGCGAGTACGCATGCGTGCGCATGCGCCTTAATGGGTCCGCGACATTTAGAGGAGCTGTCAGCTCAGCATACGCGACAAAATATGACAAAAATATGTCAATAAATTGTTTTAAATGATAACTAGATGAATATACATACATTGTCGTGGTTTCAAGTTGTATTTACAGGAGAGTCTAGCTGGAGCGGCAGCGAAATGAAAAACACTCCTCTTATAAAAGCCGCCTCCCTTTTCCTCGATTTGCTTATTCTTTGTAGAAATGTTCTACACATATCTGAACATTTTAGAATCAAACGAACAGATTTCTTTTTTTTACTATGGAACAGTCTTTACTACAAAACGTGTAGAATAATACAGAAATCAGGATTAATATGGCTAAAAAACAAACTTCGGCTCCGTTTTTTTGCTCCTTCACCGCTCTGTGCTTAACGTTGCTAGGCAACATGAGTTACGCTGAGGTGGATGCTAAACAGCTAGCTGGAGGCTAGACCTGTCCAAAATCTCTCTTCCCGTCGTCGTTTATTCAGCGAAGGACCCGTCCCACATAGACCGGGTCCTGAACGGCTTTAATAAAAGCATGTAGTAATCACAGCGTATACTTGACTGGTGGATATAACCGCCAGTTTGTGCTACGCATATGTCTGACATCAACGTATGCTAATCTGACAGAAGACCCACTAGCATGCATTGGGGTTTGGTTTTTACAGAGAAACACTCTGAAAATGGAATAAAAACTGTTCACATGTGAGAGAGAAATCACCAGAGGCTATGGCTCCTTATCAAACGTCTTGCATGACCTGGATTTGAAGCGTCTTGTTTCCCTAATTCCCAGAGATCATCTTTGTCTAAAAAATCTGGAGGAGAGCTGCAAATCTGAAGCGACATCTTGGGGCGGATGGGAGCGGAGAGTAAATTTGTTCTTTTTCACATTTGGTCATGTTATCGCTGCAGAATTAAATGTATTTTATTTGGATTTTATGGGAGAGACCAACATAGATGAAACCAAGATATACGTTAACTTTTTGACGTACACGTAGTAAAGTGAGTCCCTGATGTTTGTGGAGAAAACCCCGTCTGAAAACGGATATATCTCCTGATATTTGTGGAGGAAACCCCGTCTAAAAACGATTATAACTACATATTTTAATTATTCAAACACCAAATAAGCCAAGTGGCTCCTTCGACCTCCTTAATAACTTTGGCAAAAAAAAAAAACAACAAAAAAAAAACGCCCCCCCAAAAAATAATGTTTTTAAATGTAGACATAATAACAAATGCAGGTTTTAGCAACCGTTTGAGATTATTCGATATTTTCATTGAATTTTCACAAAGAATGACACTAATGAGACTGGTAATATATCGTTATATTTGTTTTTCCTTCTCAATCGGTTGGAAATAATAAGCTTTTAAAAATTCTTACATAATTTCCATCCCACAGAAAATAAAATCCAAATTGAAATTGATTTGGAATTTTTTTTTTTTGTTGCCTGATTTTGTTCTCATTTTGATATTTAAAATACCAAAATTTCCTCAAAACTTTATATTTTAGTCTGATTATGTAATTTTTAAATACTAAGTTATTGATGTTTTGATCAGTTAATGAGTTCTTGAGGAATCGTTTTTACCAAATACTTTTCTACTTGAGTAATTGCTGCTTTTTGCTTTTAGTTTAGTGAGAAATATTTTTGAAGAGTACAATTTTTGGATACTCTTCACACCTCTGTAAAATCCTAATTTAAGCTAAATTGAACTGAATGTGGATGTTTAGTTTTATTTGTAGCTTAAATAAAACTATTGAGTGAAGGATTTACTCCAGAGTTAATTTAAAAAGCAAACTGTAATCCTGTTTCTTCTCCACTGTAAACAGACTGTAACCTGAGAAAATAATTGACCATGATGTTTATACCCAATACCTGCTGCAGTAATTATGTCCCCAGCACACCTTGTGCAGCTAAAACATGCACTTCAATGACTGCAGCACCGGAGGGTAAACAGTAGTTAACCGAGGCGAAACACAGATGAAACCTTAGAGATGAATTCAGGGGGGAAGGAAGGAAATATTTGATGTTTGCGTTTATGAGTTTGACGTAAACAGCATAAGCTCTGTGTGAAACCGCACTGAAAAGTGTGAGTCTTTTCAAACAAGGCTTCTTCTTTTGCTCCAGCGTGTTAACTCCCACCGGCCTTGAAGGCATCGCGAAGGACAGAGGTTCATGTGTGGCTCCACTTAGAGAGGAAAACATACATTTATAAATGTCATAGCTAAATATTTGAAACGTAATCAATTACAAATTTAATGATGGAACTTGACTTAATAACCTAGTAATAATGGTAATAGTAACACAGAATTATTGAGTATATAGGAGTAATTTGTGGAAGATGTTCTCTGCTGAATATTTATATAAATGAGGTGAAGCTTTGGGCGTTTTCAATCAATCAATCAAATTTTATTTGTATAGCACATTTCAGCAGCAAGGCATTTCAAAATGCTTTACATCATAACAAACACAAAAACACAAAGTCATGCAACATAGAATCAACAATCAAAACATTACATTGTTATTTTACTATCATTAGTTTATTCTTCTGTTTTTCTTTTCATATGTAACAGATTATAAAGGATTTATAGGGTGTAAATTGACAAGGAGTTATTTACAATTTTCATATCATTATTATTATTATTATTATTATTATGAATTCATAGATTTTCTTGTCTTATGAGATTTCGTTTGTAATCATTTTTACTAGTATAAAAGTGTACTTTTACTATGCTTTACTTTCTAATTCTACCTCGTGTGAATAACAGAATTTAACATAAAATTAAGAAATTATGACTAACCCTGACTGTCCTCTTCATGAGACTGTCTAGATCAGTGGTCCCCAAACTACGGCCCGCGGTCCGGCCCGCCTCCACATTTGGTCCGGCCCCCTGAACAATACCAGAGAGTATTGTAATATACCATAAGCCGCTACTTTTTCCCCCACACTTTGAACCATGCGGCCCGCTGCAGCTTTTCTGTGTATTTTTCTTCAACCGCCAGGGGGCGCTTTAGCAGGAACCGAATCATTGGAAGTCAAAATTGGAAATCAAAGAAGAAAGTGCTAATTTTCGGCCTGCTGCTAGCATGTGCTAGGAGCAGGCACGACGGAGAAATTTCTTCAAACTCATATGATGCAGCCTTTAAGTTGAGGGCCATCGATCCGGCAGTACAGGAGGGAAATAGAGCCGCTGGTTCGGAGTTGGAGACGGAGGGCT
>CAEFZX010027387.1:0-24429 GCA_903066825.1 Alfaro cultratus | reverse complement strand
TAGCAGGACTCTGGAGAACCTGACTGCACTTGGGAGGTGATTCAGCTATTGGATTTAGGTGTGTTGGACCAGGGAGACATCTAAGAGTTGCAGGACACCGGCACTCGAGGACCAGGATTGCCCACCCCTGGTCTGATGTTTGATGATATGCAAGAGAAATTAACGAAGAGAGAACCACCCACTACTCTTAATATACAAATTTTCAACAACAGTTGCCAAAATACAAGAAGGATATCTGTATAGCAGCTGACTGTAGGCTTTACCTGAGCAGATAATCTCACGATCAAACAAACTTAAACTTGCACTAGCAGTGTTTCTCAATTCGGGTCATCAGGCTCCCCCTGCCCTGCATGCTTTAGGTGTTTACCTTCTGCCACACACCTGGATTGAATCTGTGGGTGATTAACAGGCTTCTGCAGTACTTGATGGTCATGCAATCATTTGAATCAGCTGTTCTGTAATAGAGGCACATCTAAAACATGCAGAGCAGGGGGACCTGAGGACTGGAATTGAGAAGCACTGCAATAAAACAATTACTGAACAACAAAAACAGAATAAAAAATTTAGAACATTTGGAAATTATTTTATATTTTTGTTTCAGTTAAATATAAAAAATAATAAATAAATGTAAAATGTTACTGCCAACATTATTAAAACAAATAATCTATATGTTAAATTATTTTGGCGACATTACCTCTATAGTACTTGTTGCTTTTCTGCTTTTACTGAAAATGATTATACAATGTGATACTTTTGTTACCTTTTTGTGTTCATACTACTAATAATAATAATGGAAAAGGTATATTTACAACAGAAGAGTTTTGTTTTGGTTGTTTTGTTCAATTAAAAACAGAGCCAAGTCAGTCATTTAAAGCAACAAGCCAATCTAACCAGACATTCAAGACTAATGCAAGAACTGCTGGTTGGTCAACCCTGAAGAGGCAACAAGATCTTAACAGGAAATATGGTCAAATCTGACCTATCACAAAACGCCAACATGTTAGATAAGAAGCGCAGACACTGAGATAACACACTAATCAGAAGAAATGTTCCCCGAGAACAGCCCAATGCTAAAGATCAGGACCTGATCAACCTGCCAGTCCTCACCTACATTTCTCTGGAATATTACTAACTCTGTGTATAGTAATATTACACCACATGAAGTCACGCATGAATTGTCATCATCAGTCCTGTACGTGTTTTTCAAAATATCAGACGTTTACCTTGATGAACTGAAAAAGCTAAACAATGCAAAATTTGCAGGGACCCTAAAACTTCTTTAGAGTGCAAAAATAAAATAAATGTCTGTGAGTATCTTGGTGTCCCACATTTTAAATGGACGCAGCAATGCATTTTATTCACCCATGCTTTACAGAAATGATCAAACTGTAAACACATTTATCTGCTGCTGAAGCTTGCAGTTGTCAATTCAGAAAAGACGTGTAATATGTTTAGCACAAACACAAAAGGTTAAGGTTTAACCAGATTCTAGCTCTACGTTAAAGCTACTAAACATTGTCAGACATGAGTTAATCAGGCTAAAAACGAAGTAGTACATCTCAATATTTACATATTGAGATTTGTTTACTTTAATTGTCTCACTCCCTAAACCTCAGTAAGCAGTTCCTCTCCCTTTTTCCCCCCCAGAATGTCAATTTATTTTACCCATAGCTTTATGAATTGAATAATTGAACATCTTAACTTGTCCGAATATGGAAGCAGAAGCCAGAAAAAAGGGGCGACTCAGTGGTTTGGGGTGCAACTACAGAAGCGCCAATGACATAATGGTCATTAAAATAAGCACATAGAGGAGACATAGAAATAATTTTATTTGCTTTGTGTGTGGGTGCTTAATATTATATTGCTAACCGTATTAGCAGACACAAAGAAAATGTAAAACCTAGTCAGACCTACCATACATCTGAACTACAGTCCGATAATGGATCTCGTGACGTTACTGACCATTAAGCAGCAGCTAACGCTAACACTGAGCGAGATTTAAGGTTAGCTCGAAACAGCAGTGATTGGTCATGGATCATTTCTCCCCACACTGTTGGGGAAATGTAAGCTTAACACCAAACCACTGAGATTAAACAACATTCCGCTCAACATTCAGCTCTCCACACTCCGTGGACAGCTGCCCTGAACCTCCCCCTGGTAAAACGCTGCAGCTGCAGCAGCAACAAACCGAGACAAAACAGTCACTGCGCTGTGGCCAACTCACCCAAAAGATACCGCTGAGGTGTCGAGCAGATGAGGCTGGAGGTTAGCGATGAACGCCCATCAGTAAAGCTTCTGCGGTTTGGGGGCATCCAGTTTTCGCGGGGCTAATGTCGGACAATCCGAAACGTGGCTTTGCTTTGACGGCTTTCTGTCCTCTGACTGCATATGTGTGTGTTGTGTTTGTGTGTGTCTGCCAGGCCTGCAGCTGCTGGAAGGAAATGGGCTCCTCTCCGTCACCGACACGCGCATGCGCATGAGAGCAGAAACGGAACTGAACGGTGTGTGAGCGCAACCGCGTGGCCAACAGGTGAGCGTCAACTGATGGCAAACTTGTTACATGGTTTTTAAACGTTTTTTTATGCCATACCAGCTCAAAACAGGGCATTATTTTGAAGTGGAAGGAAAATTATGCATGTTTATTATTATTATTATTATTATTATTATTATTATTATTATTATTATTATTATTATTATTATTATTATTATTATTATTGTTGTTGTTGTTGTTGTTGTTGTTGTTGTTGTTCTGTTAACATAAACTTAAAATCTGAAAAGGGGGCTACAGATGTCTGTTCAGGAATATTTATTCGCTTAAACAAAATCCACAATCCACTGCAACACACAATGGATTGTCGGACATGACAATCCACCAGACAGATTTTAAAACAATATCACAGAACACTTATTAGTCCAGCTCTCAAATATGGAAAAAGTATTGCAAAACCCCAAATTCATCATACATACCAAAACAGCACTTCTCTGGAGGAGATACATTGATACTACAGCTCAGGTAGGAAATGTTGTTGATTAAATGTCTTCCAGAAATTCAGCTTTTAAGTAAAAGTGACAAGAAATAAAAACTATTGTCAACGTCTCAGGAAATCATCCTCATCTGAGGCAGTTAGAACAAACTGTCTCAAATTTCTTTTTTCTTTCCCATTAGTGTCATATCTATTATTGCTTCTGGGAGAATCGAGGGGAAAATAACTGATATTGTACCAATTTTACCACTTGCCTTGAATTAGCCTATTCAAGGCAAATGAAATTAGCCTTGAACAGGCAAATTTCTAACCTATTCACTTAAAATGTTATTATTTTCTCTTTAATTATCAATCCAAAAGTCCTTGTTTCTTTGTTTTCTTATTCCCTGTGCAGATTTAAAATTTCTCATGTCTCACGATTCTGGGTATTTCACTATAGATTTAACCATTAATTTATTGCTAATTGTGTCCTACTCCCATTTCTACCTCTGTTGCTGCTGTTGGTATGGTTTTAAATGCTTGTGTATTTGCCTTACAGTGTGCCAAAATAGCACGTTGATGACGTATTTTGAAACCCACGACCTGACAATGGCGCCACCTGTTGGGAGCTTATCTGTGACTCCTGAGAGCTTTTATTCTGATGTCATTTTTTTCTGACTCCTTTATTTCGGAGACCTTTTCATCTAATGTTGTTTTTTCTGAGAGCTTTTATTCTGACACCTTTTCATCTGAGGCCATTTCTGCGTCGACTTTTTATTCTGATGCCGTTTAGCAAGAGGTCTGATGGCTTTTTGTCTGTGGTCTGACATCTGAGGCTGTTTGATCTGGTGTGTGAGGATGTTTTCCTGAGACCTGAGGATGTCCTAATATGTACCGTACATATGAGGCTGTTTGACCTCCACAGTGTTTGATAGTAATCTAAACCTCCAAGCTACTTGGATACCCTCCCTACTAATGGTGGTTTGCAAGAATCATCTTGTGAAAATGCTTTTCATTAGAATGGACAGGGAAGTGTGTCAGAAATTATTTACAGCTAAATTCACGCCAATCAGATGAAAAGGGAGAGACCTAAATCCATTTGGAAATCTGTGACAAGACTTGGAAAAAAAAACAAAAACCCTGATGTTTACAGATATTCTAATGTAACTTGTTTGTGCTACTACTAACACCTGGAAAAAGGATTTTAAATACAGTATAGCAATAGATTACTGGGGATTTACCAAAATGTGGTTAAATGGGGAAATGTTTACCACATTAAACATTTCCCCAGAAGAGGTGCTGCATGCTCTCTTCCAGAAACTTGAATACATTTCAAGTTTTGTTTTGTTCTTCTGTAGTGCTGTGTGTTGGTAAATCAAACTAAAACCTTCTTGATCTTTGTGCTGGATGCATAGAGATGGCATATTTACATCTGAAGGGTGAGTGGAAGTTGATGGTGGTTCCTGAAAAAACTTCATTTGGAACATCAATATCTTACAGGTGGAACTGAAAGTTAAGAAAAACCTAAAGATGTGCTTCATTTTGACTCCATCGCCTGAAGCTGCTTACAATGGAGGATCAATTCCAAGCACTGAAATCCAATTTCTGTTTGCTCAGTCAGTAGCTGACTGGGCGACCAGGACCTGCTCCCTCTGCAGTGGGTTCTAGTAGCTGTCGAGGTGGTTCTCAGGCATGTACAGGACAGAATAAATAATCAAAAGATGTTTCAGAGTTATTTAAATAAATTATTACAGAAAACTATGTCCATCATATTCATAAAAATAGATTTGTTGTGTGTGTTAGGTTGGGATATTTATAAGCTTAGGAGTTTTCAAAGATTTCTCAGGTTGTCCACTAGATGGCGACATTATTTTGATTATCTAGTATGCAGCAGAGGACAAATCATTACACAAAGAGTTCATTACTGATCATAGACCTTTTCATCAGTGCAACCAAGACTTGCGTAGAAACTGAATCTAAACATTGAAATATATTTTGCTTCTCTAGGGTTTATTTAGAAAATAATTTCATCTATAGGATTCATTGTGCTGCAAGATACAGTGCTGTGAAAAAGTGTTTGCCATCCCAGATTTATTTTGTTTACTAGTGGTTGTGGCTTTGGAGTTCTCCTGTGGTGGCCATTTTTGTTCAGCTTCTTTTTTTACCTTTAACAACACATAGAAGAGAGGCATGTGGCGCTTTAGATGTTGTTTTGGGTTCTTTTGCGACTTTCTGGTAGAATGCTCGATGCATTTTGAGTGATTTTGGTTGACTAACCTGTCTTGGGAACGAACACTGCTTGTGCATGTTTTTTTTTTTTTTTTTTTGCTCTTGTGGGCTATAGCTTGAACTTTTCTTCATCTGTGTTAATCACAGTTAATTCATACAAAAAAGGAGACAAACAGACTGACAAAGTGAAAAAGATGCTAAGAGACAAGTTATACAAGACTGGAACAGTCAAAATCCCCCACCAATAACGGATTTCCTTATTTCTATTCTGTGTACATAATCTGTTTGACCTGGTACGTGCCAAGGTAAACAATCCATACCCTTTCATGTTTTGTCACGTTACCAGCTGCAAACTGTGATGCATTTAAATGGGAATGTACACGACTGAACAACACAAACTGTTAAAATGAAGAAAATTTTAATAAGGCTTTCAAAAACGTTAAAAAATGCAATCTGAAAACTATGCCGTCTCTAACAGAATTGCTCTGTTTAGAGCTTAGTCCTTCCTCCCATCAATCCCGACTGGGTTCAGTGTTTCTGCTGAAAAACCGGATCCCCAAAGCAGGATGTTGATGTTTTACAAACTAACCCTGCTTTAAAGTTCCCTTTAACTGTATTCTTGGTCTTTTGACTGGGTTCCTTGGTTTTCATGATGCTGTTTGGTCCCTAATGTTCTCTAATATCCGATGCCCTCATAGGACAGCTATTTGTTTTGAGCATAAGTTGCACATAGCTGGATTTTGTTACTGATAAATAAAATTACTTTGTGTCTCATTTAACAATAATGACATGCTGAGTTAAAACATAACTGCTTTAACCTGAACAAAGTACTTAAGAAAACATTAAGCAAAAAAAGTGTCATGAGGTGGGTGTGGTGGTGGAGGTGAGGCAGATGCTTAGAGACCCAAGTAGCAGAAAAGTGAGATATTTAATGATGAACAAACCGGTAAACAGTCCAAAAAACCCCGGCAGCACTGCTGAGCTGAAAACAGATGGCTAACACAGGTAGCGACAAGGCAGACGAATGGACAGGAACGCTGACAGGACAAACTGACAATAGACGATAGACGAGGACCCGACGAGGAACACAGGACACAGGTGGGACTAAATACACGAGAGGTAGCTAATCAGGGAACGAGACACACCTGGGAACAATCAAGGGGAGGACAGGACAACAGGGAGACTCAGAGACACAGAAAACTCGAAAATAAACACAGAAAAAACACAGATCACGACAAAAAGACACTCATGAAGATTAACAAAAACATTTGTGAAAGCTTCATCAGCAAGGTCCTAGTTGGCATGTTTACTTGTAATGTAATGTTTATTGTTAATATTTTAACATGAAATCTGAAGTGAATTTATTCAAGCCAAATAGTTTTAAAATTCACTAAATGATAGTTTAACAGTGAATGGGCTTCTCCAAAATTAAACTCCAAAATTCAACAATAGACCTGTTTATTTTTTTAACTAGTTCAATTGCTTACCATGCTGTGCAAAAAATAAGCTGGCTTCCCTGTTAAACCTAATAATAAAATAGAATTAATTTCTCTAAAAAAAATGCACTACTTCTATTATGCAGTTAAAAGTAAAAACTCCAGGTATGTTTCCTTTGAAACACAGAAACATATCAATACTAACAATTTTTATATATTTTCATAGCTATATGTTACTGCTTGTACATAATGAATTATTAGGAGAATGTTATCAAATTATTACATCTCTCCTTATTTTAAATTTAATTGAATGAAGAAGCAATTGATGATTGATGAGGGGACAGAAATAGTGTCACACCCTTTGATCTTACCTTTGATCCTGGCAGAGCAATGCTACGTTCAACTTGATCTGAGCTCTCAGTAGTTCCCGATGTACATTTGAGAAGCACCATATCACAGTGACAAATTGATAAAAACTAAGTGATCCACTGAGTTTATGTTCTGTGATCCTAAATAAGACAAACTAGAAAAGGTGAAGAAAAGAAAAAACTGAGCTGCACTGCTTTAGTCTATGAAGATGTTTATGAAATAGTGTTGCATCAAACAAATCGCATCGAGGGTCAGAATTAAATCCCTAACACATATAGAAAATTAAAAACATGAACAAAACTGATGCATATTTCGTTAAGAACTGTTAGTGGTAAATAACCAACTTCATTCTCATTCAGAAGGTCTTCCTACAATGAAAGACTTTCCATTCAAAATGTCCATACTTTCCCAGACTCAAATTACAAAATTTCCCAATTCATTTCATTGCATAACTATAAAAGGTCACTATGACCAGTACATAGTGACCTTTTATGTAGTCAGGCTTTAAATAACTAATCAGATTAAAAAAGCAAACAAACATGGATGGATGGATGGATGGATGGATGGATGGAAAAAAAGTCTAAAAATACTGATTGGTGAAAAAAGCACTGTGTATGATGCTTACATGAGCTGTTGGAAAACAATATTTGTTCATCATTTGGAAAAATACATGGTTCAAATATTGTCTCTATAAATAACAGAACTTAACATTTCATAATATTTTGTGTTGTTTTTACTTTTAATTAAATTCAACAAAAAACTACCTGCCTCTAACAATCCTACTGTGAAAAAAGGAAAAAAAAAAAAAAAAGCAATAAAAATCTTCTGGCTGACCAAATCTTCTTCCCATCTAGCAAGATTCTCTGTTTTCCTTCGCCATTTGTCACTGCGGTCTGTGGCAACAAAAGGAAGACAGGCAGTCTTTACAAAACATGGCAAACATGAGGTGCTGAGAGTGAAATGCCCATTCCCAGTGGACCCTGAGTTCACACACACCATCACATGATTTCTGACCAATCCCCAGTGATTTGCACTGGGACTGGGCTGCATTGGGCTGGACCCCCCACATTATCGGTTGTGTCAGTCATAACACACAGCAGGGTTGGCGTGACAAAAAATGAGAAACATCCTACATACCTGAACACCTGCACCTGTATACAAAGATCCTGTGGTGAGAGATTTGGAGGGACTACACTTAAAAGAGACATAGAGAGGCATGACTTCCAGTCACTCACTGAAGTGCAGTCCCACATTTTTGCAGTATTACCACAAATACAGTATATCACTATATTTTATTGATATTTTTTTTTATGACAGACTAATAGAAAGTGGTAGACAACCATGAGGAGTATTTCTGGTATATTTGTATTTATTCCCCATATGAGCCAGTAAAAAACTCTCTGGCTTTAATGACAGCTGTAAGTCTTCTAAGCTATATTTCTACCAGTTTTGCACAAGATGAGACTGAAATTTTTTTAGCATTCCTTTTTGCAAAATCAAGCTCAGTTTGAGTTGATGGAGAGCATCTGCAAACAGCAATTTTCAACTCTTGTCACAGATTCTATTAGATTAGGCCTAGACTTTGACTTGGCCATTCTAACATAAATACGCATTAATTTAAATAATTCTGTTGTATCTTTGGTGGTATGCTAAAGGTCACTGTACCTTTCTCATTTTTTGCAACCTCTAACAGGTCTTCTTCCAGGACTTCTTCCAGGATTGGCCCATATAGAGCTACATTCATCTTCCAATTAACTCTGACTAATTTTCTTGTCCCTCCCAACATCATACACCATGGGTATGGTAGGGTCACGATGATGGACAGTGTTCCCACACATCCAGAATTCTGCATGTAAGCCATAAAGTTACATGTTGGGCTCAACTGATCAAACACCTTCTTTCACATGCTTGTTGTATCTCCATGTGGCTCAAGGAAAACTTTGAATGGGTCTTGACCTTCTTCCATAAAAGCTAGACTAGTGGAGTGCAAAACTAATAGCAGTCCTATAGATAGATTTTCCCATTAGAGCAGTGGACTTCAACTTACTTACCCTAGGCCTCTTGACTGTTTTTTAATTAAGTCTCTCCTTGCCACTCATCATTTTGCAAGAATGGCCATGTTGTGTCACATGAGGTTTGGCATATTGGTTTAAACTTTTACATAACAGCTAATCAAAACAATAAAATGTAAAGTTACAAAATGTATAATTTTCTTTCACCTTTACAGCAATGTATTACTTTGTGTCATTCCATATGTCATGATTTGAGTTTGTCTTTGGTCAGACAAACTCAAATCATGAGTTGTTGTGTTGTTCCTGTTCTCCATTATTGGTCATAGCTGCTTTCTGTTACTTTATTATCTCCACATGTGTATTTCAGTTCACCTGTTCTTCCCATGCTTGTTGGTTCCTCTGTTGTTGTTTGCTTCCTGGTTGCTCTGCTGAGCCCATTCGAGTTCTCAGTTTTTGTTGTGGAGCTGTGGTTCTACCATTAAAGAGAACCTTTTTCCCTCTTATCTGGTCGCCAATGTAATTCTTCCTCTTCAGTTCAACACTAAATCCAATGTACCAGTTGAACAACAAATAGAAGGTAAGGAAATACATCTGGAATGCTGAGAATTTCCCTAAAAGGAACTGTTACAACTCAACTCTGAAGAGGAAAAGAAGACCATTATTGGCAGAGAGAAAAATTACAGTAAAGAAGCATTTCCTGCATCATGCTTATAAAATGTGTTGTGTCTGTGTCGATGTGACACCTGATGAAAACAATCTGAATCAGGAACAGTGAAACCAAGTTTAGATCATTATCAGCTTTACAGCAGCCAGTATTGCTTGAAGTACAAATCCTAAAATACAAAATTCATGCTGTGTATTTAAATTAGTTGAAAGAAGCCCTTATTTATTTACCTCTTTAATTTTTAACAACTCTATAAAAACCACAGCTAATTATCAGATGACAATATGGACATGCAGACTATACATTTGAAAAAATATTTTTTTTTTAGAAAATCTTTCTTGGGCCACAATGAAATTCACACTCTATGGGACCCTTGAGTGAAAAAGCCACAGTTTACACAAAGGTTTGTGATAAAAATGTATAATATTATTTCTATCATTCAAAACAGAAAACTAAGAATTATTCTTATTTCTGCTACATTATTTTGATATGATTAAACTTCTAAAGTTTCACATAATGTTTATTTATTGATATTAGGATGCACAAACATCAGCAAAAATATACTACACACACATTGTTTTATGCTTAATAGTCATTTCAAGTCCTTATTGAAAATTAATATTATCCTTTTTATTTTTCTGCTCTTTGCAGAGTTACACCAAAATTAGCTGGTCAATTAGTAGGGCTATCAACCAGCTTGTAAATACATGATTAACAGACATCATTTGTCACTTAGTAACTGTGTTTTTGAAGCATCAATATATCAATAAGGGCCTTTCCAAAAGGCCAAATCTTTCTTGTGCATACAGAAAAAGTGTATGCAGAGCAATGGGTAGGGTTGTAAAGCATTAGATTCAGACAACATTTGTCTACTGATTATATGAATATTAAAGCAAGTTGTATGATGAAATTTTTGTCAATTAAAATATGTCACTTTTTTAAAATTTCACCTTTACTAACCAGAAAAATTAATTAGGCCACCAGAAAACCATGAACTTTTGACAGTTCAACCACATTAATACCAAAACAGAAAATTAAAGTTTAAATCCCATGAAAAACTTTAGGCTTTGTTTGGTGCTGTTCATAAGAAGATGGATATCCAAATAACACATAATAGAGGAGTCTGAGTCAGTTTGATCTAATGCTCAAAGCCACTTGAGTTTTTTGTGTCTGTCAGAAATGTAGCACAGCTATACACTATTAGAGTTGTCCTTTGTTGTATAAATTTGATTAACATAATGTAAATTCAGATAAAAACTGAAGTGAGAGTAAATCTTGCCAGTGTTATTGCTAATCTTTAGCTATCTATTGCCTGTGGCACATTCGGAGGGTAATGAAAGTCAAACCGGGAGAGCAGTTGGGCTTGGCTCAGAGTCTCTTTGATAAATAAAACTGAGGGGAGGCAGTTTATTCTCTTATGGATGCCTCCATATCTGTAGGGCGATTACTGGGAATTTGGCAGCCTCACGGGTGTACACAAGTTTACACCTCATCCCATGACAGTGCCAACAGTTACAAGACGTGCAACTCAACATGGTTAAAATAACACACAAATCAGCACAAAATATAAAACAATGAAGTTGGGCCCCAGCTAATACAGCTGCTCATCTATGCTCCTCTGCTATTATTTTTATTGGTCCTGCACAAAGTCTGATAATGTGTTTCAGAAATGTGGAACATGCGGATCCCTGTGTGAGTGATAAGCACGGGAATGTCAGCCGCTTGTTGTCATGCAAAGTGCTGATTTGATTGCCAACCTCAGAGGAAACAGGAGTTGCACTAAGATGCACTTACTACTTTTCAAACACTTTGCCGCTACAGAAACTACCCCCACAAACACATGCCATCTCCTCCCTTTCACACATATGCACGCATCCGCTTTCAATGCTGTGAGAAACAAATCTCAACAGTCAAGTATCTCAACCAGGTGACAGTGAGTAATCAGAAACGTTAAAATAAACTGAGCTCGAAACAGTTCCTGAAGCATGACAAGCAAAGGGAACAGAGAGCCACCAACGCCAGCTGGGTTAAAGCCACATGTGAGACTTGGAGCTTGGAGAGAGAGATTGGGTGTCAGTAAATTGGTGCAACGTGAGAAAACATATCGTTTCAATTAGTGTGATTACCTTAAATCATTGTGGTAATATTATTGCTGCATAACAGCCTAATATTGGTATGGTGTGCACAAAACAACTATCAGTTACAAACTTCATAAACTTTTTTCACTCGAAGGTTTGAATATTTCAAAACATAGTAAATACAGCCCAACATATAGCAGTTGTTTTCTTTGACTGTTTATATAAAATCACAGAAACCAGATACATATGACTTGATCACAATGCAAGATGCTGTCTGGCCTATTTGCGCTCCAGTTTCTCTTAAGTCAAACTAGATAATAGCATATCTAAACTTACAGACTTCTACAATAAACAATGGCGTTTGAAAAAGACTTGCCAAATCCCCATGTCACTGAGTTATGTCAACGGAACCAACAGCTGGGCACTGTTTTTCTTTCTACATTCTCACATTGTTGATTTATCTGTTTACTGGCAAAGATTGCAGGTCAAGAGCATTGGAGTTTCTTCCTCCTTTGGAGGTGCTGTTTATGTAAGGCTGTACGGCGGCACTATAATTACAGAGTGCGGAGGATGGGGAATATGATGACAGCCCTGGGAAGCAGATCTGTCTGCATGGAAAGAAAATAAAGCTCCACTTGGCAGCTATCTGTCAAGCGGTAGACAAGTGTTTCCACTGAGCACCGCTGTTGCACCTTAGTTATATAATTTTATAGAAAAAAATATATCAAAGTGTGAAGTGTCATTCCTTCTTTTTGTAAACAATTTTAGTTCTGGGAAGTCCTTGGGCCACTTTACATGCTAAGTTCCACTGAGATCAAAGCACATGTTTTCAAACTGGTTAGGTTCAAAGGCAGTGAGAGTAAACAGCAAAATATTCATCAGGTACTTCTTCAGTAGTGGTGCACCATTGAGTCAGTCAGGGATAGAAATCAGCCACCGATTATCTCCCTTGTTCATTAAATGAACCAAAACTGAAAACTTGAACTTTTTGAGAAGGTGAATTCTTTAACGTGTACATTAAAGTTGATCATTAAAGTTAATCTACTGCGACACATGCAAAATAGAAGTATTACACTGCCAAACACCGCCACGAAAAATTGGTTAATGTTCCCAACATTTATAGTTTCTTTGGCTTCTGGAAGGTTTTCTGTTTAGCATCCCAATCATAGGAGCTGCTGTTGATTTAATTGGTGGACGGTCCTGAAAACCCAATGGTTGTTGGTTAAAGGAAACCAAAATTGCCTCTTAACATCCCCTTTCAGCCCTAGATAAAACACAGAGAGGGTTAATCAAGTCTATATATGTGCATCCTAACATACAAACTAATATATTTCAGTTCAGAGGCAACCAGTCTGTGGTTCTGCTGAGGTGTAATGGAAGCCCAGGTTGTGTTAATAGCAATGGTTAGCTTGTCTGCATTGTTGGATGTTCATTTTAACAATATTCTGGGGTTTAGATCAGCCCTGTTTGCTGGTCAAGCTAACTCAGCGATAACAAGGTTATTAAATCTGTATAGAGAAAGGCCAAGTCCAGCTACAAAATGAAATCAGCATTTATTAAGCATGTCAACAAAGGGAAACATGAGGTGTTCATAAGTTCCTGAGAGAACACAGGAGGACCAATACCAGCAGATAACAAATGCTTCCTAAAGAATCACTGGCTGGGATTTTCCACTCTTTCTCTTGCCTCTGGGGCCTTAATGTGCAAGCGAAAAGCCAAATTTCCTTTGGTCTGAGAAGAGGAAAAAGAGTGAAGATCAGGCTTCATCAAGCCAATGTATGATAAAGGATTGAAGACATGATTCTGACTCATCTGCTTCACAGCATCTGGATTTTACATCACTTCAGAGATTCTTCCCAGCAAGCACAACAATAAAAGCTATTGAGCTCCAGAGTTCTTATTACTGTCAGGGCCGACTGAAAGTGATTTTGTGCTCCATTCAAATTCAGCTTTTAGCTCTTTCCACACATAGCTTCTGTGAAAAGGCCTGGTATGTACAGTATCTGTTACATTTTCTAAAGTACAGACACAGAATAAGAGGTCAAAGTGTTACTATGTCCCTGAGCAGAGGCAGTCACAAAGCTGAGGTTGGTCTGTTCAGCACACCCATTCTTTCCAAGAACGCTGCTATCAGTCAGCTGATACGGTTATCTGTAGAAGTTATCATCTGTGGACAGCAACACAGAGCTGAACCAAATCTGTTTGTTCTGTGGAAATTACCCAAAGGGCCAAAAAGGTCCTTTTTGGACTTTGAGGTGAAAATACTTTTTAAATTTCAATAAATCCAATCAGTTGCTGGAGATTTTAACCATTTCTCACACTCTGAATGCTTTAAAAAGGCTTGTCAAATACTTCACTACAGAAAATAAAAACCATAGTTATTACATCAGATTGTAAACCAGTACTTCACACTTTCACCTGCAACTCTATTGCACAAGATGATGCAACTCTCATGTGAAACAGAAACACACTCTATCAACTTCAACGCTAAAGTAAAATGACTAAACTATTTTTGCATTCAGTATCTTGCAAAGATAGTCATACCCTTTGAATTTTTTTTCCCACATTTTGCTATGTTACAACCACAAACTTTATCAAACAAAACAATAGCACACCACACCTTTAAGTTAATTATGCACTACTTTTTTGGTTTATCATATAAAATCCTAATTCAAACCTCTCAGATTTTTGGTTTTTCTCTTATCTTATGTTCAAATGAAACACACATGTCATACACTTCTTCTAAAGAATTAGGAGCTTATATAGTGCTGCGTATCAGGTGCCCCCAAAAATGTTGTGCAGATTTCACTGTTAAAAAATAGCTGGAGTCCTTCCCTCCTGTGCTTATCAAAACAGTGTTCTTACATAACCAGACTGTCCTCTTGGCCAGTGTTGTTTTGGCTTCGGACAGGAGTACACAGTGGAAAAATCGTGTGCATCCAAAATAAGCAGTCTGTCCAAAAGGCCAACACACCTTCTGGTAAACACATGGAAGTTATATCATCAAATGTTACAAACATAATACAAGTTTGTAATAGTCTTAATTAGGGATGGGCCGGTTAACTGTATGAAAAGTTTTCGTCATACACAGAGTGCTAATGTGACAAGTTTTCTTCCAATGTGTGGAGCATAGCACTGCCCCTTCCCTACCTGTTTCTGTATTTTCTCAGTCAGCTGGCTGAAGAAAATCTACCTAGACCATTTTTTATTGGTTAAAAGAAAGACAAATCTGTTCTTTTCTTTTGTTTGTGAAAATTCCCACAAAGTAGCATATTTAGTATTTTGTTTAACGTTTCAGACTCAGATTAAACATTTACATATAGAAATATGTGTTTATCTTTGAGTTGTGTTGTGTTTTACTCTCAAAACACATTTATTCAAATTACACAGCATCTTGTTGTGTAAAAACTAAATTTACATCATATGTTACACCACATTTTACCCCTGCTTTGGGGTGAGAGCAGCATATTTCGTTTTATTAAATGTTCCATTTTAAATATAAAAAAATACTTCTGTACATTTCATCTGTTATCACAGATCACATCACAATCAGCTCTGAACTGAAATAATTTTACAAAGTTGAATTATAAAACCAATACTCTTTTCTACAAATGACCTGAGAATTATATACTGATTGGATAAATTAGACTAATACTGAAAAGCCACTTTATTTCAGAAACTTTATAAAGATATGAAACACACTTTATAGATTATTTAGACATAGATGAATGTCTGGAAATGTTTTTGATTTTTTTTATCTACAGGTCTTGAAAACAAGATTCTTAATATTAGAAAATTACACCAGACCACAACAAAACGTACTGTATGTATTATAGAAATGTGGGCTTAATAAAAAGTATGTTTAATATGTGTTTAAATGTTATTTTCTAAAGGTACTTTTAATCTGACGAAAAGACCTCATCTGAACTCATACTCTAATTCACTGAATATGACTGTAAGACAGTATACAACACATTTTGTATTCTGGACTGAAATCTTACACTGATTGTGACTGCCAACTATTCATATTCACATAGAAATAGGTGAACAGCTACCACAGAAAGGATTTTACAGCTCACACACTGAGCATGCAGTAGCTGACACTCAATAAAGTTTACATAAATGTAAGCACAAAACAAAAAACCAAAATGAACCAACAGAGAGAGAGAAAAAAAAAACTGGAAAAACCTGGCCTTCAACTCCAATCATCTTAGCTCTCACGCTAACCAGGAGACAGAAAGGCAGCGTCGCACGCTACTGTCAGTGTGACAGGTACTTTGGGCTCTCTCACGCAAGATACTGGGAAACTAAGTTGTTGTACACTGTTAATACAATCCTGTTAGCAAACTTTGAGTTTACTTCTAACCAACTACATTTTTAAAAATTATTTTCCACAACAACATTCCAAATCATTTAGCACTGAGTTGGTATGTCAACATAAAAGAAGAATTTGCACAAATACTCAAAAAATACTAAAAACAAAGCCATGCACCTATTTTCACTTTTAACACAATAAAAGGTTTTGATGCATGTGATTAAACATGATCAATCAAAAGAAGCAAGCAAAGTGACACTTGATCAGCATGTCTGTAAGTCACTGTAGGTCAGTGAATTCACGGTGCACCTGTGTGAACAGGACAGAAGCTAGTGTCCCATTTACCACAAACCAGCTATGTATTTATTTACAAGGAAGTGTTTTGTCATGCTTTGGATCAAAATCTGAATGAACTGGGCAGAGATCCAAGTTAAAAAGGCTAATGAATAACAGGTACAGTAGGCAGACACTGATTTTACTTCAAACAACCTTCCCACCACAAATTTGGACAAGCACAGAGGAGTTAAGATGAAATTTTGCTGCAGAACTCAGAATTGTAAAAATAACAGACTTGCTTTAACTCCATCTCTGACAAGGCACAACAAAGAAGACATAATAAATCATTGTCTTCATAATCTTTTATTCATCTCACATATTCCCAGTAATTCTTTGCAACATTTGTAGAATTTGATTTTTTAGTCACATTCTTTAAAGCAAAATTATATGTATTCTGACCATGACATACAATAACGAAAAAATAGATTTATTTTGAACATGGAGTAAAATTGCATAGAAACTGATCATCCATAGGGGATTAGAAACCAGAATGCAATTATTTATTTGTTAATTACAATATTTTACAGTGCACAATGACTGATACCTTTTTCTGCATCCCATAGATGCTAAAAGGAGTGATGGGAATGAAGGTGTGGGCTTGCAGCAAGCCCACTAAAGCTAAGCAGGCAAAAATGGATTCATTCACTACACCAATTAGTTTTGCAAAAGTGAATTTCAACAAATGTTAAAATTTTAACGTTTTAACATTTCTTTACTACAATATTTCAACATTTTGAAACATTTAAAAACATTTTTTAAAAGTAGAAATGTGCACACTACCGTGTGCCTTGTTATCCAGCCCTTGTTAATTAATGTACTGATATAATATATGCTTAAATATTGAGATGTTGTTTTATAACATTTTTTGGACAGGTTGCCAAACACTGACAGGCCAAAATAGAGACACACAGGCCTAACAAGAACAAACACAAATTCACTCACATTCACTCTTAAGAGAAATTTGATGAGACGTATAAATCTAACAAGCATGTTTTTGGACTGTGGGTAGAAATCTGGAGTACCAGGAGAGAGCTGGTACATGCACAGAGAGAACATTCAAATGCCATGATGAAAGACTCCAGACTGGGATTCATACCCAGGACTTTCTTCCTGCAATTGCAACAGTGCTAACAATTCCTTCACCATGAAGCAACCAAAATGCAAACAGAAAACATGAATCAGATGATCTCCAATGCTTTTCCAATATGTATTTCATGTATAAACTCAGCGTTAAATGCTTGCAATTTGTTTAACAGAGGAAGAATGTTTCTGTAATACAAATGTGGATTTTAAAGAATGAATCTGTAAAGTTGTGTGAACTCAACAAGTCCTGAATAGGTGACAAAACTCCAACCCTGATTTTGGTTTAATTTCACAGACCAAGCCGGTATGCTGGTTATGAAAGCACATTTTGTAAGCACAGTTTGCAGCCTGCTTAACCAAAGCACTAGTTCTTGACCGTCTGATGGAATTTGCTTCTGCTTCAATGGGCCTTTGGATTATCCAAAAAAGCAGCCAGTTTTCAAAGCCCCATTCCATTCCCTCAAAGAGATCAATGGCTGGCTGATATTTAGAAACCATTCCTGGAATCTCTGATGTTATAAAAGCAACAGCCCACCCTATTTTCCCTTCTTTGTGAAGGGGACTTCTTGGGAGCACGGCATTGCGTGTGAAAGGACCGGCCCTGCCCAACCCACTCAGCACTTTGGCCCCATGCAATTTGGGCATTAGGTCCCTGGCCACCGGCCTGAGAGCAAGAGATTAAATAAAAACTCAAAAGGTAAACATTGGTTCCACAATTGATATCAGTTTGGCCTTCCGAGCACACTGGGACAACGTGGCTTCCTGTTGGGGAGGGGTGTTGATTTCCTGTGCGAGCCAACAGTGAGTGAGGGCAGGGAGATAGGGAGAGAGAGGACAGGAGGGCATGGAGGCATGAAAGCCAGGCTTTAGGAGCAGACACTGAGAAGGAGGGGGAATGTTTATTGATTTTAGTCACACACATATTGTAAAGAGGAACTGTGGTACAAGCTGTTAGCACGCTATGGGAATCTTATGGTGGGGAGGTCATTGTTGGGTCCCAAGCTCATATTTCTCAATATGAACCACAGTGATAACACACACATACACTTCCAAACACAAAATGGCTTTGTCATTAAATGAAAAAGGAGGGAAAAAAAAGCTCATGTCATGTTGTGTAATTTTTAGTTAAAGTACGCAAAAGATTTATTTTGCAACAGTGTTGCAGAAAATCACACAATGTGCTTTTGCTGCTATTACTCTTCTATTGTTTGGTGATGGGGAATGCCAAAGCGAACAACCTTTAACATAGAGCCGTCCAAGCAGACTTCCTGCTGGTTGATGTTGACTGCAGGAAATACTATTCTGAGCTGATTTAATCAGGAAGGTTCAATGATACTTATTATTTTTTACAATTACATGAACACTCTGGATGGCCATTAGATTTTCTTTTCAATAACTCAAATCCAGTCATGGTGTAAAAAGAAATGTTACATGATGGTATAAATTCTCTGAAAAAAGTTTAATATTTTATGATTAAAGTATGCCATTGTGTATCCTTAGTTGGTAGCTGACCATTTTGTGAAGCTGGTGTGAAGCTGCAACTTAACATGACAAACAACTAAATTAAGTGCCATTGCAGAGCACCAGTAAAAATCCATCACAGTGCAAAGTTCAATATAAACAATAACACAATGGCAGCATGATTTGGCTACGGCCACTGTTGAACTGCATTCCTGTTACATTGTCGCTCATTTATTTAGACTAAAGCAGAAGCTGATATCACAAGGGTTAACTTTGTTGCACAAAGATCTCAGTTTTCCTTTACAGCAATAAAATGACATTTATCAGTTCATTAAGTTTTTTTCTTCCCTATTATTAAACATTGGCCATACTAATAAGATCATTAACACAGTCAACTGAAATCTGCAGGTGAAGACAATATATTGCTCTTTTGGAAAGTGTAAAGGTTAGTTTTGACCAAATAGATTTTCACAGAGGTCTTGAACCAAGATGAGTCAACCTGAGCTATCTTGCAAAAATTGGCAAAAATTGTGTCTTTTGACAAGCAAAGCAGGTAGAGATTTGCCACAACAGGCCTTTGAAAGTGAAAAGAAAACTTCAACAAAGTGATAACAAAACAAATGCAACACTTTTCAGATTTACACTTGTAAAAAGAGTTTTGAAAACCGTGTGTCTTTTTCTCCCATAGAAAATCCCAGGTAATGAAACAACTGATGTGGTATAAATAATTTTCCAAGATGCTACAAGTCATGGCCTTTTAGGGGGTGAAATCAATGGGAGATTGTACACTGATAGTGAGTGAAGAAGGACATATGACATTAGATCATATGTTAAAAGTAAACAACTGAGATTATTAGGCTGTAATAATCTCAGTTATTACAATAAAAAGCTGTGAAGAACTTGCAGATAGTCTGCAGAAATTAAAACAACGATGATGTGTTATTGTGACACTCCAACATTCCATTTACTCATGTTTGTGTCATGTTCTCCGCATCATTCCCAATGCACACTAAGTAGCAGTACTCCCCCATGTGATTTAACAAGAAGAAAATATATCTTATACCTTGATTTAATAAGCATAGGCTTTGTCTGTTGGTGGATTACAAAAATGTTTAAATTGATCTAGATGGATTTAGATGGAACTGAGATTTTTGTCAAATTGTATGAAAATATAAATAAAACTCAAAATAAATAAAATAATAGCTTCCACAGATGAAAATTAAAGTTATAGAATGGCGTACCCTGAGTCCAGAACTAAGTCCAACAAAAGCTCTATAGGAACTAAGAGACGTCCTCAGTCTCATAGATTTTTTCTCAGTTAAAGTGGTCAAGTAACCAAGTCAAAATGTGGGATATTGACAGATTAAAAAAAATACTGAACTTGTGGTCATTTATAGGTTTTTGCAGTTGTTATATATTTTTCCTCTAACAGATTTACTTGTTTTTTGTGGAATTGTAAAGGATATATGTTAGATTAAAGGTAGAAAATATATGGGAATAATTTATTATGGTGTAATTTTTCTATGCCACAAAAACATGGAATTCTGAGAAGGGCATGCAGGCTTAGAGAGCAGCTGTTTTTCCAAGGCAGCCATACTAGAAAATGAACTTGGAGCTGCAACCTTTGCCTTTAACACTCATATTTCCACCTTCAGGGCTCATTGTTATATTTCTGACTTGGAACTTCAAAAATCCAACTTCTGGTAGAAAGCAGCATTAGAAAGACAACAAAGCCACACGGATTAGTGCTAATATGGGGCTCGTACACTTAGTATCTTCATCGTCGTTGTAGGTTGAAAAAGAAACTTTGCGGAATTTTTTAAATATTTAATGCATTTCGTATTTTATGTCAGACATAATTATATTCTACAAAGAAGGATTTGCAATATGTAGCAGGTTGTCATTAATTTAACCAATAGCTACTTGTCATATTAATAATTAAAAAATAATATTACAGGGCCTGTTGGAAAAAAAAACTAACCAGTTTTAATATAGCATATCACACATGCCAATTGCATTAATTATGTCTAAACTCCAAGAGCTGAAATTAATAAGCTCTTAATAGTCTATCTGCAAACAATTCCTCCCCAATGCAATGAACTGAATCAACACTGGGAGATTGAATATCTAATTCAACTTGTTCACATATCTTACAGTAATTTGGAATATTTAATTGTAACTATATGACTTATAGTCAAATGTTATGGGTATCATACCCTCACACATCACCTCACTGTTATTTCTGTTCTGTCCACCTAAACAAACAGGTGCAACTGAGTCAGGTGTGAAGAAGTGTCTTGAAGCCACAACTCCTTCTGAGTCTTTTATGAGATCAGGGCTATAACTTCTTGACGATGCCTTAAGATGTTTGCTTAATATTTCCAGAAGTGTTTTCCCAATATTGTCATTGGGAAAACACTTCCCAATGACAATATTGGGAAGTAATATTATCATTGGGACAATATTACTTCCCAATAAGTAATATTGGGAAGTGACAATTCCACTTCCCAATTGTCATTGGGAAGTGAAAACACTTCCCAATGACAATATTGAGAAGTGGAAGGAGGATTTGGTGAAATGCACCAATCCTCTTTCCACCCTCTACAGAACACTCCAATGACGCGATGCAAATCACCAATCATCTCTTACTAGTTTTGTTGCTTTTGTTCTGGGTTAATATGCACATTTTGCAGTAAACATACATCTCTTGGACACAAAACCAATTTCCATCCTAAACAGTATAGTGGCTGGGTATTTCTGTGTTGCTTAAGTGTAAAAATAATTGTGGAGATTGACAATTCCTTTTCCAATATCTTATTTTCTCATTATGTCACACTAAGAAACAGTGTGTTTGATGGGTTGCCTTAAAATACACACACAGGTATGCCTATTTATTATTTTTTTAATAATCAAATGTTTTAAAATAATTGTTCAAAAGCTTACAAACCTATCCAAGGCATTGCTAAATAGACAGATCAAATGTAAATTTATGTAATGATATGACATACTTTATTTATTTATCCATTTACTCTCTAATGTTTCTGTCTGTATCATAAGACTGCACACTAAAAGTGGTTAAACTCAAAAGACATTCAAAATTAATATATACTGTATATTACACATCGTGTAGCATTGATTGTACCAAAAGGTGCCACTCACAACATGGCGGCCAAGATGACGTACGATGAGGATGCGGAACGACTAGCAAAGAGGCTGCTAGTCCGCAGGTTAACGGCTCTATTAATTATAGAAGTTAACTACCTTTATTTTCGTTGATTGTTGTAAATAAGTAACTGACATGATTTAATGATGAGCCTCTGTATTATTAGTTGGCAACATAAAGATTTATACCTTCAAATATGTCACTAGCGTGAGGATAAACTTTGAAAAAAGGCTCATGTAGTTGACGCAGTGAAGGGGGTTTACGTTACTTCCTGTTCCAACCACGTGGGTTTGTTGTGATTTTCTCCCCGCTTCCTGATGGAAGGTGAGTGGATTTAAAACGCGTGAGAAATCATATCTGTAATACATCACTTATTAGATCATAATGGTTCCAGTGAATGTCTGCTAAAATGAGTCAGACAACTGCTTTATACACAGCATTTTATTTTATTTCTGTTGATAAAATAATTCCAACCTTTATTTTTCTATACAATGCATGGTATACGTATATAAGAGATATAAAATTGTACAGCATTAGGATATTTTTCCAGAATCATTTGAACTGCCCTGATTAATAATTTTTTGGCACAGACAAGTAGTTCACCTCAAGCATAAACAAAAGCTTGAATTATAAAAATGACCTATAAAAATATAAACACACACACAAATAATCACATTTAGGGATACAAATATAGCTTCAGGGTTGGCATTTACAGTATAGTGAAATGAAAATAATTAGCTTACAAACTTGAATGGAATGGCATCATACTGTATTATCTGTTTGCTACAGCGACTTCTGGTACAAAGTGTAGATTGCAGTGCCCTTCATAGTAATGCCTAAAATTTACTCTCCATCCAAAAGACTAACAACTCCTATTGTATCCTTAATCACGTCTGCATGGAATTCTTTTAGATTACAGGACAACACAGCAATATGCATCTTCTTGTTCTTCATTTATAAGTAGAGACAATGGGCAGAAATATTGCTTTGCAGAGCCTCAAACTACAAAGTGATAAACCCAAATGTAGACATCTCTTACATTCTGCATCATACAACTTTCCTTACCTGCCTCAATGCCATTAGCTCTATAGATAAAGGTCATCCAGTGTCCTCGATTCTTAGAAAAATACTTCTTTCACTCACACTTAATGTAACTCTAAATCTATAGTATCACAGTCTATGGTATCACAGAATGTGAGAAGGTGTCTCACATTCTGTGAGGTGTAAGACACCTTCAAAGTCTTACATTCTGAATAATGCATAGCTTCACTGGTCATCCTTAGCTCTCATTGAAACTCCCAGACAGCAGCGTTTGTGTTTCATTGTGAGGCCATATTCTGGGGTCATGTCCACAGGCTCTCCAGGTAACTTGTAAAAGTGCAGCTTCTGGATGATAATTGCTAAGAAGAGGAAGACTTCATTTCGTGCAATGACCTCGCCAATGCACCTCCGCCTTCCCAAGCCGAAAATGAGCACCTTCTCTCCCTTTATCTTGTTGACCTCTGTGCCATCATCATTGAGGAAGCGGTCTGGGATGAATGAAGAGGGGTCTTTCCAGAGCTCTCTGACAGGCAACAACATCAAAATAAATTCAGGCTTGATCCTATCACAGTATGTCTGCATTCCTGATTTATTTGGATTATGGTTTTCTTTGTCATGTAAGGTTTCACAACTGTTTTGGTGCAGTAAAAACTCTAAGAGAGTTCAAAATTGAATATTAAAAGCTATCAAGAAACTTACGGGTCATGGTTTATCTTCCATTGGTTGATAAAGACACAAGTGTCTTTGGGAATGAAGTAGCCGTTCAGAGACGTATCTTTTGTAGAGCTGAAAAATGCAAAAATCAAGCTCATTGAGAATCCTATGGTGATGTTGATTTTTTATTTTTTTTTTTGCCTTCATTACATACTCTGCCAGCTAACAGCTAACTCTTGAAAGAATAAGTAGAAAAAAAAAAAGCAAATTTTACCAGTGTGGGATTGTGAAAGGTAGGTATGAGGAATGACGGAAGAGCTCCAGGATGAAAGACTCCAGTAAAGGCAAGTTGTTTCTATCAGCGAGAGTAGGAGTACGATCCAGACCAACCTGCTCCTCTAAAAATGAGAAGAGTTGGTAAAATAAAAATCCAGGTTAAGATGGAAACTGTATGAATTGTTTTCTTAACAACAGAGAAATCACATTCTATTTTGTGAGTTTGGAGCAAAATTGTAAATACCAATGTTTTTTTTGGGGAGGCGGGGGGGGGGGGGGGGGGGTTGGCAAGATAAAATTTGCAAAAAAAAAAAAATTAATTAAAAGAAATAAATTAAAGATTTCAGTA
>CAEFZX010027386.1:0-14840 GCA_903066825.1 Alfaro cultratus | reverse complement strand
CATCATAATTACAACAAGCCAATCCAGACAGGAAAAAATGGTTCAAATTCAATTTAAAAGTTGTGACATATATCTATATTAGAAAAAGATTAAAAGATATCCAGTGTTTCCTATGCATTCACATGAATATATTTCTCAGAACTGCATTTTCCAAGCTTCTGCTCACAGAGCCCTCCCTCCATCTCCCCCACTCAGCTCCTTCAGACTAGCCAGTAGCAATTAGCAAACACGTCATGGAACTTGGTATCATTATACAAGCTACTTCTCACCGAAACACTGGTAGAAATGTTGTCAAAGGGTTAATAGAGCCACTTTGTGATGACTTCCTGAAGGCGGAGCTTCAGATAAAGCAGGAGTTTTTAAAGACACAGAGACCCAATTTCAAAGTCAAAATTTTTCCAAGACACATTTTATATATGTAGCATTTTTATAACAACTGAAGGTCACATAGTTATTTGATTGTGCTGTAAAATGACACTATGGCTAGAAAACACATAATTCTGCCCCTTTAAAATATGAGAGGACAGAGTGTCACTGTTTATTGAGACATGTGAACTATCTTCGTCTTTCTTTCTTTTTCCTTAAAAACGTCTGTGATTAAAAATGAACAGAAAGCTGACATGACCTACTTGTGCGATTGCTGCTCAGCAGAGTAAATGGGCAGGTTCAGCTGCTGGCTCCTGAATATTGATAGATAAATAGTGTGAAACAACATATCAACCAAGTACAGACAAGGTGCCAATTTCAACACGTTTTTTACTCATCAGACTAATTAACCTATCTGGAACAAGGCTGCTGCTTTATACCACTGGCCATCTGCTGGCGCGCTGTGTGGCACATTAATGGTTCTTCCACCCCCATCTCAGTAGACATCAATCACAATCTGTTACTCTCAACTAGTGCTCTCATAATGAAGGCCTCCTTCACCATCACTAGTTAAATGTTAATGAGGTGGACATACTAAAGGGCGTACAGCTGGAGAAGGATGTCAGAGTTGCTCACTGCTACGTTCAGAGGCTGAGCAAAATGTGGGAAATGTCAGCGTCCAGCTCAGTCAGCCTCGCTTTGGAACACAGAGAACACAAAGGTCTGCTGCTGTTGAACATCAGCCAGTCTGCTCATGGTTTCAGTCACAATCCCCAATTATTTTCAATTAATTCCATTGCAGTCCAGGTTTACTTATGAAGAACTTTATAAAACAAGGCAGTTGACCAGCGTGCATAACCAGAAACAAAATTTAAAAAAAATTAGAAAAACCACAACACAATAATAGGAACTGTAAAAACCAACACTTCATGATGAGTGAGAAAAATTAAGCTTTACGTAAATGCTTTTTAATTTGATGTATACATTTCAATCAGCTTTTTAAAAACAAGAAAAAGAACACAATCAGTAGGACAGAGAAAACACGTGCATACATAAACAAGAACAAAATATTTTTTTACTGCTAATTTTCTGTTTGACTTAGAAACATTAAGAAACTCTAACATGTGATGGTAAATCATTCCACAGTCTTGGGGGCAGCCGCTGAGATTGAGCAGTCACATCTAGCTTCCTCCTCATTTTCGGGATGACTGATTTGCTGACCTGAGACTGAGTGAGGGAACATGTGGCTGAAGCAGGTCAGACAGATACTGTGGGGCGAGGCCATGCAGACATTTGAAAACAAAGAGAAAAACTTGAAAATGTATCCTAAAATGTACTGAAAGCCTGGGAAGAGTTGCTCAAACAGGAGCAACACGTTCCCACCTCCTAATGCCGGTTAAAAGCCGAGCAGCAGCATTCAGACCAACTGGAGTCCAGGAGGCAACCTGTGACTGAGGCCAACATAAAGGACATTACAGTAATCTAAACTAATTGTGATAAATGCATGAATGAACATTTCAAAGTGACACAAAGGAAGTGAATAAGGTCTTGAAACAAAGCAGGAAATGTGGAAAATTCATGGTGAAGTCCATCAAAATGAATTGTTTGTGCTCTGGCACTAATGAACTAAAATCTCCAATGAATACAGAAGGTCAGTAACCTAATAGCTTGCAGTCATAATTGGTTATCTAAGTACTACATCTATGCTCAGTTACTTCCTATCGGAGTCTGGAGGATGTGGTTCTCATCTAGCACAAGTCAAAAGTGGTTCTTTCCTGATACAGGTTGTGTTGTGTCTCCAACCGGTCAGTTTTGAACTAGTATTGTTGAGAACACTTAACCTCCAGGTTAACTTAGTCTAACCATTCTGCTTCCCTAGTCCACTGAGGAAATCTGTTCCAGGTTTGTTCTAAGGGACAAAGTAAACAGAAACATTTAGTTTCACCTAGGAAGACATTTTGGTCAATGGGGTCTTTTTTCCTTGAACTAGAGGCAAGCAAAATACGCTTGAAAAATAGGAATGCCCCCTCATCTTTGGAAGCAGTTGATAGACCAAAAGCAACAAGATAGAAGAGGTTGCTGACCACCAGAGAGAAGTCCTGATTTGATTTACAAGAAAACTTTAAAGTTTAGGAAAGTCTGACTTCTTCACGCTTTTATATTGGCGAATCAAAATTTGTGGAACAGCTGAGAAATTACACAAACAAGCCAGAGCATGACTACCTACCATATGTTATGAATTTGACGTATGGGATCTACATGCTGTCTGTGTCAGAAGGTTAGCGCCCTGTGCACAGATTGGACCTGATAAGCTGGATGACATTAGGAGCCAATCAGTCATCAGATTTCAGAAATATTGCAGATTTGCATATTCCCCATCTAGCAGAAACTGAAGAGTCATTTGCTAGTCATCCTCAGGGCAACACAGAGACACATGAGATAAACCATCTTGGACACAAGCTCACTCATAACAGCAATTTAAAGTAGTCAGTTAGTTAGAAAAAATGTAGAAGAAAACCTTTGTCAGAAGATCAACTAACACGCCACTGTGCTCATCTGCTTTCATCCACCCAAGTGTTCATAACACCAGCACATGCCACGGAAGACGAATGTACACTGAGCCACACAAGAATCGCTCCTCCGTCTTGCTTTTATCTGCTTTCCTTACATTTGCTTCTGGTTTGCTGAAAAACTGTGTAAGCTTTCTGGATTCACCTCCTTAGCTTCCATGCCGGTTTTCGGTGTATTACTGTCATGCTGAGGCGGACTGGATCGTCCCTCTGATGTCGCTATAAAAATAAACTTTCAAACACTCCCTCGTGTGTCTGCTCGTTGCAGGTGGAAGATAACCAGCAGGCTCGCCAGCAGAGAACTGTAAAACGTAAATAGCTGACTTATGAAATATTCATGAAGCCATATCCACAGCGAAATCTTTTGCGTGGAGCCTTAGCTGTGCTGAGAAAGACATGATTACACACCACACTTCTCATTGGGCTTTTTGCACGTTCTGCTCAATGGTGTCAAAGGTCTTATAGAAATCTGGAAACAAGAAAGTCCAAAATTATTTGAATGTTATTGTTAATGTTTTTTGTTTTTTTTTAATAACATTTTGGGTTCAGCAATTACAGCATGTAGACTTTTCTTTAGTCTGCTAGTGTATGTGAAGGTCTGAATCTTATAATAAATTGAGATTGATAGGATTCATAGGACACATTCAGGTGTCTTTATTGGGTTAGAGGACAAGAGATCTGACACCCTGCTTCATTGTAGTACATATCTGTTCATGATTGATGCATTCTTTATACAAATACAATAACTGGTTTTGTATATGTTCTGAAAATGAATGCAAAACTACAGAATACCAGGTGGTTTTTGTTTCTTCATTGAAAACAAAGCAGTTGGGATTGAAATAACTGAGATCTAATTTTCTTTTAACATTTCTTTTTCTAATCTTCTTTTCACCTTTCTCTAGCCAGTTGGGTCTAAATCTCATAAATGAATCTTTTGCTAAATCTAAATTAAATTGATCCAATTGCAACTGGAGCTCTTCGTCTGAGAGGTGAGTTGATTTTTTTGTTTTGTTTTTACATGACTAAGTTTGTGCATTAAGTCGGTTCCAAGCCTGTGTTTATTTAGTTATGTGTGACTGCATTTTCACCACCACCAAACTACACCTTCATCAGGAAGTGGGAATCCTTGTTCACTGTACTAAGCAAACAAATCCAATTTATTTACAGGAATATACAATCTATAAAGCTCAGAGATTACTGCTGCTTCCCCATATCAAATTTGAGATGACTTGGGCATCCAGGACTCCCTGGAAAAGATAGCGTCGTTTCCACGGCTACCTTGCCTCAGCGGCGCCACGGCAGCGGCGTGCAGCTCTCTGCTCGGGCTGTTTCCTGCACAGCCCAATCTTTGATTAGGAGTTGAAAATGGATGGATGGATGGATGGATGGATGGATGGATGGATGGATGGATGGATGGATGGATGGATGGATGGATGGATGGAGAGCACCAAAGTGAGGTCTAAATGGGTGTGATTCAGGGAGCAGAGCTAGGTGTTTTAGAGTGTGATGCAAGCACTTCCTCAGATTTGTGGGGCTGATTCAAGCTCGCTGTGGCAGTTGATGAAAGATGGCAGCAGTCATACAGATTGTGGACTCTAAAAATGGTAAAAGCAAAGAATGTTGTAAAAATGGCTGGAACTTGGATATTTTGGGGGGGATTCTGCTGTCCATCTACACTTGAGCATATGTCTCTGCTAGTTATTAAAATGTATTTTTGTTTTTTTTAAGTGCTGTGAATTTGAGATTCCTTCATGTGGAAAACCAGATTGCTTATGTGTAAGGATGTGATATAGTTCTTTCTGGTAAATAAAGGTGAATTAATTATGTCTCACTCAACAATTGGAAATAATTAGTGTTAAAATTTGATTTTATTGGTTGTTGCTGATCTTTTATTATTTATGTATTTTGACTGTTGGCTGAAACTAAACTCAGGGCAGAATAAATGATGCGGCAGTCTGCCACGCTACCTTGATTATCAATAGTATGTTTAGCAAGCCAAACTCAATATTTCGTTTGTTTTAGTAGATTAACATAATCCTGCAATTCATAGTCTTCTAGCACTTAAAGATCTCATCCCATTTGGCAAACAAAAAAAATACAACAGCAGCAATGAAAATCAAACTTTGGCCACATGAACTGTTGTAAAGTTTGCGTAGAAGTTTGCATCAAGCACAAACAGCAGTTAGCTCATTTCCACATCTTTCTGGCACGTATTGCTGCTCTGAAACAAACACTGTTGTCCTTTCAGAGCTGTGACTGCTGCCCTGCTTCAGAGGGGAAATTGTAAAGCCAAATCATTATTGTGCTCTCTTATCAGATGGCCACCAAAGTCCTAGAAGCCAACAGTTCAAAACCATCTCATATGAAACTAAGTGAAATCCAATAAGAAGCCAGACCACGAAGATGAATCTTCTCGCAGACCTGTCTGTTGGAAAGGATTTGGGAAATAAATTCACTGGAAAGAACCTCACAGTATTTCTTTCCAATTTCTGGAAGTGAGCTTCAGGTTAAACAGCCTTTATTTTATTGATGGCGTCTTGGGCAGTAATATCGAAGCTCACAGACCGCTGCTGCCTTTGATATAAAAAAAATATACCACAGATACATCATGTGAAATCAAAATATGAACATGTAGCCAGGAAACGAGCAATACATTTGATTTATGTTGCGCTAAATAAAAAGATCTTATGAAGCTCTGTAACTTAATTTCATTCAGCAGGGTCTCTTTAAACTGTGGACTCATCTGCATAATTAACTTGAGTAGGGTTTTTTATATTTTGGAAAATGCAAATTACTATTATTTTTCTTTTGACACAAGTAGTTTATAGTTACTTCTTGCAACCAGTAAAGTTGTGTTGAATGAAGGATCAATGCAAACTGAGAAACAGAAATTGGTAATAGATGTTGATTTAAAGGGGCAGTATTACATTTTACATTCAATTTTTTAGCACAATCAACTGTATTCCCTCCAATTGTTATAAAATATTGTAGATATGACCTTGTAATTGGGACTCTGTCACTTTAAAAACTCCTTCTCTTTCTGAAACTCCATCTTCAGAAAATCATCACAGCATGGCTCCTCTATTAACCCTTTAACAATGTTTTACCAGTGTTGCACTGATATAATGAGCTCAGCAAATGCTCAGTTCCACCAGGTGTTGGCTAATTGCTGCTGGCTAGTCTGAAGGAGCTGAGTGGCGGAGTCGCGGGGGAGGGCTGCTCTGAGAGGCAGAAGCCTGGAAACTTCATCTCTGAGGAGGAGCTGCATCTGGAAGGCGGGGCTAGGTCCACCCAGGCATTTTGTATAGTTGAATGGTTGCCATAGGAGATTAAAGGATTTCTCAAACATGCATGAGAGAATCAAGGCAACATTCCAGGTATGTTTTTTGATGAGACAATAACATCATAACGTCATGTAAATCTCAAAAAAGTCAATCTTAGATAATACTTCCCCCTTAATAAATCACTGCAAAAACAGAAATCTAAACATTAAAGTCGCAAACACCTCCGACCTCGGCCGGCTCTCACAGTTCACCGATTCTCTGGCCATGTCCAGACCACTGGACTTCCAGCACCGCCTCCTCAACACCATCATTAAGTCATCACAACATCCCTGCTGGTATCCACTAGCTAGTATGGTAAACTGCAAGTCTTAAACATTTGACCTTCCAGATAGGAGTTTTTGACAACAAAAGATTGGCAGCAATTTTCTGTAGGCTTCAAAACACACTTTGTGTGGTTTTCAGCCATTAGTGGCCACAGTTTTAATCTTTTGTCACACATAGGGAGAAGCTTGGAAGATTCAACAGGAAAACCTAGATCTTTCTTATCTGAATAGATGGAGCAGTCTGTAAGCTGGGACTATTGAACAGCAGGGAGAGAGACCTAGTGACTGAGGCAACCAAGAGAGAACAGAAACTTGAAAACTGTACAAACTCAAACAAATACAAAATATCAAACCAAAAGGTGACAACGAAACTCAGCAGCACGTAAATGGAACAGGAAGTAAACAGAACACTGTGCACAAAAGGAAGCAGACTACCAACGAGAAAAAAAAAGCAAGAAAGCACAGCAACTAAAAACAGCAACTTATAATGGTGTATGACAAGTCTCTCTGCGCAACAGATTAAACACAAACTCCTTTTGTTTCACAATTCCTGAATGTTGAGCTGTGAAAATGTGTCTTGCGTGGATTTTTGTTTTCTAGGTTCATTATAAACTGAAGACAAGACTTTATATATTTAGTCAGGGATAGCGGGATCGGGACTTCAGCTCTTTAAGCATTATTTGATTTAAACCTTTGACACCCCAGGTGTACCGTTTTCTTTGATATTAATGTCTGTGTCAACCTATTTCCTCACAATGGCCTTCCGTTTAATGTGTCACCTTCTGAGAAACCAATTAGAACAAACATAAACCCCTCTCTCAATAAGGATGATATTGAATACTTTGGTTTCTGCTTCACTGTGTTTTATGTCAGAATTCTCCTGTAGATAAGTGAAGTACAGACTGGGGCATGAGTTCATGTGTGTCCATCCTGCATGCTGTGATCAAGAGAAATATCTTCAAATATCTTCAATTTGGACACAAAGATCTGTGACAGTCCTGTGGCGCATCCAATCAGAAGGACATCTGGCCACCGACTCGAACCAGCGACAGTCAGTGAGCAAACAGAGGCAGTGAGGGACTCGACTCCATGTCCGTGACTAAGCTTACTTGCCCTGATGCTGATCTGACAGCTCGCCTCAGACAGGAGGCCGTTGAGCTGCACTTTGCCATTACATCCACAACAGCAGATGAGGCTAATGAAACAGGATATGTAGAGTTTCCAGCAAACAGGCTTGGCTCTGACAATCACCATATGGGACCTTTAAAGATGTGGCATCACACAGTTTCTGTGGGGGAGGAAAGCGGAGCTGTCATTTCTCTTCAGTTTCATCTTCTGTGTCGCAGAGGCGACTCATAGCCAATTAGTCCAGCGGTGGAGAGTGGAAGTGGAGCCGGCCTGCGATTGGTGCTTGGTCCTCAGATGGCTGACCTTGGGAGCAGCAGCCCTTCCCTGCTGCATACGGGTCTACAGAGGCAGTGGAGCTAAAAAAACAAAAAACAAAAAACAACCCCTCTGTTGTACGTCTTGCCCCAAATTAGATGGGGGGGCCCCAGACCACACTGAGAATCAAATATAGATTGCTTCTGCCCCCTACTGGCTGGTAGTGGGCACACCAGCTGCAGCAGCTTCACTGACATCAACCCCAAAAAAAGCAGAGAGAGGCAGAGGCCTGGCTCACTTCAACGCTGTGAAGAATCTTGGCTGAGCAGAGCTCACTACAGACCAGGGGAGCAGGACGTTTGTGTGATCTGGACTTTGTGTTGCAGGAGGACGATGCATATCGTGTCAAAGTCAGTGGAACGACCTCCAGAAGGTGGAAACTAGGCCATTTCTGATCAGGAAGTTCCACAGAGGACACAGCCAGCTTTATTCCACAACCTCTGTAACAATTCTGAGTTTTCCAGAGGAAATGACTGGATTTGTATGCTTAAGAAGCAGGTAGAAGGACAGCTGCTACAAATGGAAAAGAAAAATACAGATCTGCTTGGCAACAGTCTGCCGTTACGGAAATGTCGGGTGGCTGCTTTTTTGTGTCTGATGTAAGGCTTTTTATCTCCACCGTGTTCAATGTGATCCATTTATCTTGTGGTCAGACTGTAATTATAATCATACCACAATGATCAGCAAAATTGAATTCCACCCAGTCCGCCTTCACTGCATCTCACTTTGGTGATTATGGGATCGGCTGGAGGAGGAATGCATCGCAGAGCGTGTTCCTGTCGATTGGCTCAGACAACACAGGCTGCAGGGTTCAGCTTCAGACAGAGCTGAACAGCATACAATGCATTAGGCATTTCTACATCTAATTGATCAATCAAGTTGAGAAAATGTGATTAGATTTGCGTGTCTTTAAGACCACAAAAAGCAGGCTAAATGAAACCTGGCAGATGTTATTTCTTACTTAATCCCCTGTCCTTCACTGTATGGCCACGAGGTCGTCATTATAAGTTTATTTAATTTAAAATCAGTCAACAGGTGAGGCATTTATTATTCATGTTTAACCTACTGAGCTGCTATCATCGGGGCTTCAAGCAGATGTTTTAAACAGCCACTTCAGTGCTGATGCTGGAGTTGATGTTAATAATTCAAACGGTCTGATGTCCACGTCGAGCCATGTTCAATTCAAGTTTAGACTCAAAAATACTTTGCTGATTCCAAAGGGAAATTAAATAAATGAAACATGGCAGTAAAATGAACTGACTGCAATACAGTAATTGCAAAATTGTGCTTTTGTCAACATTAGCAGAATATAGACAAAGTTTTGCGCACATTTGCAACCGAAACGCAGCCACCTCATCCTGAACAAGATCACTACGCACACCCCAAAAACATTTGCACTTCATTTCCAATTTCCCACCTCGGCAGGAGGGAGTGATATCCACCAGCCACCGGCTAACTACAGTGTTTTATGGTATGCGTGTGTGGGCGCGCGCGCGTGTGTGTGTGTGGCACGGAGAGCTTGGTGCAGCTGCTTGCAGTGTGGCTGCTGATCAGAGACTATCAAGCATTTATCACGTCTCCGTAATAGACAGAATGACAGGGTCACTGACCACAGTGTGCAGAAGAGAAATAGACGGGTGGACAATCTGTCTCCATCATCAGTGAATAAGAAGAGTCCTTTAAAATCTGTACACTGAGGAAAGCCCAGAACTTGGTTAGCAAAACACGCAATGACTAAAAAGCAGAATTTATGGCTCTCAAGTCTGTTTTTAATTAAGCCATTAAACTTGGATGACTAAATTGAGTTTTTTTTTTTAAGAGAAAACTTTATCCAGGTCCATTTCTTATTGCTGAAAATAGACTAAATGCTAAGATTTTTTTTGTCCCTTTGCTACAAATAATCAGACTACTTGATTTGTTTATTTGAAATATTACTTGCCTCATGTGTTGTTGAGCAGGGAAATGAAAAATTACAACATATATTTCTATGCTTTTTGTTTTTGAAAAACATATGTTTTGGCTCAGAAATATTTTTCGTGCTAATTTTTTTATTTATTTATTTTTTTCCAGATGACAAAATGTTTGAACATCCCTGCTCTAAGGTCACTGCTGGGTTCACCATGGCAACAGTGTGACTAGGCCTATCTGACTTTGTTGGATGATAAATTGCCCCAGAAGTTATTGTGATAAACAATAATGTTGTTTTGAGAATATTTTAAAGTAATATAATGGTAATGGCATCAAAATGCAAGAACACATTCTAAAAGATCCATAAACTTTAAATTCTAATAAACATTTAACACTGGAACTGGAAGACATTAAAATATCCAAAATAAATGTACAAAACAATAAATAAAATGAATTATGAAAGTTCTGTATACAAAATAGTACTTCAACATAAGGGCTAGTTGATGCCAAAGCACCAGACTGAAGACTTTTCACATCCAGTTTTTGGGAAAAAGAGAGAAAAGAGAAAAAATGATAAATCATGCAGATGGAAATTATTGAGATCTTTGCGAATTACGACAGGGTGGTGGAGGCAATGGTAGTAGGAATTTGCCCCACACACATTTTCTTTCCGGTGACCTTCTTTCACTACTTTGACTGGAGGATTTTGCATCTGGCTCTAAACAGTCACCTGACTGGTAATGAACCACTTAGGCCAGGGGTCTCAAACTCCAGTCCTCGAGGGCCGCAGTCCTGCAGTTTTTAGATGTGCCACAGGTACAAAACGCTGGAATGAAATNATTATTCTATTCAGGTGTGGTGCAGCAGAGGCACATCTAAAAGTTGCAGGACTGCGGCCCTCGAGGACTGGAGTTTGAGACCCCTGACTTAGGCCCTCTGGTTCCAGTTCCCTACAAACAGAACCACGTGCATAACAATCACTGATCTGCATGTGGGCCAAACAACGTCCATATTGGGCCCTGCTTTCTGGATGTCCAACTCTTCTCTCATGGAGGGCAGTTTCGAGAACCTTTACCAGCAAAAATGGACGTTTTTAAAAGACTCCATAGAGTCTTTTAAGGTGACATCCTAAATATGAAATGTTCTGGACCCACTGAGTCAGTCTAAATCCTCTTTTCAACAGGAGCACTGACTTTTCTTTAACTCTGATTCAAACAACAGCCCTGACGCCCACAAGGACTAACATGGGAGAGAGGAAACTAAAGTCCTCTGATCAATACACACCTATTCTCTTGGTCATAACAAGAGCAGACAGTTCATTATGGTGACCAAACACAGAAGATTAAGGACTGAGAAAATTACACTGAAACCTGTGTCTGTTTAAAGAAAGCTGACTGTGTGCAAATAACTAAGAGAGTGCTAAGAAAGAACTGAAAAGTTGTGGGTTTTTTGTGCTTTCGCAAGGAGCAAAAAGCTTCTAAAGAAGTGTTGTTCGATTGAAACTGGAACTTCAGGACAGTCTTCTGATTGGAAGTGATCAGTAGGATAAACAGACGCAGTCATGTTCAGTAGGTTAGATCCAACAACAAACCTCACATTTACCTCACATTAATGCCTAGCAGAAAATTAAACTCCTTCAAATTGAGCCTCTGTCTCTTTAAGCAGAAATGATTAACAGTAAATGTGAGAAAGAGGAACTTAAAATTTAGACCACTTAAACTTAAAGTTGGTATTCAGACTTAAATGGTAGAATTATGTAATTCCCAGGCACACACAAGTAACTCTAACACCATCAAGTACTTCTGTTACCTTTGGTTATAAAAATTATGTATCAAATATGACTTAAAAGAAATTTGACTTTATAATTAAACATCTTGAAATTGGGCCTCTATCTCTTTAAGAAACTCTTGCGCTTTCTGACACTCGGCATTCAGGAAGTGATCACGAGACCAGGCAGTTGATGATAGAGTGAAGTGAGAAATGGAAAAAAAATATTCAACACAACATGACTGAGTTTCCTGTATTATAACAAATCATCCTTTCACCTTTGCCACAAAGAAACAACCCTGATCAAAATGACAGTCTTCCATATTCTAGATTATGGCAACTATGGTTACAAGATTGCCTCCATAGCAAATTGAATGGAGTAAGTCCATGTTAATCAAAATGCTAGAGTTACAGTAAATGATACTGAAAACATTTTAGCTAACCTTAGCATTGTTGCTAATTGACAGCATCAGAACCCCTGGTTTGATGCATAGACTTTGACTGGACCCTTTTAAATTTCTGAATTCATGACGTTCAGGCTTAATTTGTTAAATTTGGTTAGTTTCCCACAATGTCTGCTGTGGTCTAGGACGTCGAGCAGTTCTCTGTAAAATCTTCCCTTTTGTAGACTAGTTTGCATAAATGACTGACATGATTCAGCTTAGCTGGACTGAACTGCCTCCAGGTTTACTCCTCATTATCCTGCAATATACCATAAAACTATAAGTGCTACATTCCACACAGGTTAGTGCACAGGAGAACACAGCTTACAGCAACATGGAGGAGAAACCAGGAGGATATCTAATTGCGACTACTGGAGGGATATCTAATTGCTGGCCTGAAGCCATTCAGCAGGCTATTACAGCTGAAGCATAAAGATGTTCTTTAGTAAGGGTGCAGATCCCTGGGCTGAGCTGTCCCAGAACCACAGAAAGAGAGAACCAGGGTTATGACAAAGTTCATAGCCTTTTTCGCCCTCCTGACCCCCACAGTCCAAGAAAGTCTGCTGAGAAAAAGACACACCACCTGCCCCCAGATCTGTGACCAGTCCCAGTGTCCCGTCCCTCCACACGCCTGTTACTATGGCCGGGTGTAGGACGCCTGCGGCTGCTGCTTGTGTTGCGGGGGCCGGAGAAGGGGAGGTCTGTGGGGAGAGCAGAGATGTGTTCCTGTTCTGCGGGGATGGACTGAGGTGCGACCGGGTGTCGGGGCGACCGGGTGCCACGGCGCCCCTGCAGGAGTGTGCGTCTCCCTGGGAGCGGTGTGCGGTAGCAATGGCAGGACCTACCCCAGCATCTGGCGCCTGGGGGCCAAGAACCGGTGAGCCGACCTCAGAGAGGGTCCCCTGGTCCTTCTGATCCACAGCGTGAGATAGGTGAGGAATAATTTATTTCATTTATTTCTTCCTTTCTTCATTTTAACGTGGGAAAAAAAATGTCTTGTTATAAATGAAGTAATCAGCCAAGGGAACTAGTACTTTTTTCATCTCCATTAAGAAATTATTGACTGAAAACAAGCTCATAAACAAGCTGAAAAGTTACTTGTAAGTTAGCTTTCCCTTATTTAAAGTATTGTCTGGTATTTACGCAACTAGACCAGAATTACCTGGTTAGATTTTGTGTTTTTGCAGGAAATGCTTTTGCTATTATGCTTCCTTATTTCAGCTGAACAGATTCTTTTTTGAATCCCCAGATCTACTGTTGCTATTATTGCAGCCTTTTCTCAAGGTGACTACATGTTTTCATGATTCTTATGGAGCCATAAGGTGGCAGAAGCATTTCCATCATCGCTCTAGTCTCGGCTTGGGTAAATATATCAGCTAGATGTGCTGCCAGCTGGCATGTACAACTTTATGAACTCAGCCGGCAGTGGGGCTGTTCTTAACGAATACTTAAAGAATCTGTGGAGTGCAGGATGTTTACATGTTTTTGCAAATTGCATATTAGCTTTTAGGTTTTCCCAACGGAGCCCAACAATGTAACAAGATGATCAGCGTTATTCAGCATTGCTGACAACAGTCGGCGTGGCTGATCGGTGAACAGAGTGGAAGGTTTCTGATTTATGTACTGTGCCTCTGGTGTTCTGCACATTTATGTTCTCCGGTCACAAATTCTCCACTGATGGGGTTTAAGGCTCCCGGAGGGAATCTCAGAGCCTCGCTGTGTAAATACGTCCTATTTATTTTCCCATCCTGGCCTGTCCATTTTGATAATGTGTGCTTCCTTATCACAGCCACAGCCGCGAAGACGAGAGAATTCATCGCACAGTTGATTTTCCACTGCTCTCCAGTACAAGCAGGTTTATGCAAAATGCCCCAGCACACGCCGAGCCATGCTGAATGGTAAAGGACTGCTACAATAAAGTGTAAATAGATCCTGGTTCAGACGACTGATTGCTGCCTTGCACTGTGCAAAATGCTTTCATCAATGACAGGGCGCCGCCCGCTTTTCGGCTCGCCAGGATGTTAGAGCCACAAATCATTGGGCGAACTGGAGAGTTACGCATTTTCAGCTAATTAGATTTATCCCATTTGTCCATGGGGCACACGGTGGAAACACTGCTGCAGACTCATTTATAAGGTCGCCAATAACTTCTCTCTTAGGCAAACAGCATAGAAACAGAAAATACAGTCTGACAGGAAAGGTAACAAAGTACCCGCACAAACTTTAACTGCAATCAGCTTTTGTCTGGTTTATAAGGGTCTTCAAGTCTGCTACCAGGAAGCAAAGTAGATCTCCAGATTTTAGAAAGGATAAGTGGAATGTAGCAGTGTATTCATAGCCGAAATATCAACAGTATTTTCTAAATTTTGGTAATTTATTGTGAAAGCACGCACTTTCAAATGTCCCCACAGTGTGAGTCGCTACTTTTACTCAGCTGCATTTAGTTGAGTAGCCTTTTGTAAAACTGTTACTTTTGGGAGTAGTTTATTTTTTACTTTTACTTGACTAAAATTATCACATTAAACTGAAAATTCTTTGTTCAACTTTATTTTTGAACAATAAAAATAGCTGAACCTATTGTGCCATCGGGAGCAGGGCCGTGCAGAGACCACTAAAGGGGCAGGTGCTCAAAAAAAAAAAAGGGCACATCTAATCGCATTTTAGGACAGAATATTAACAAAGTCACACAGCTTTCAGAGTTTAATGAACAATGATAAATTACAAAATTGTGAGACA